>SNQJ01S0033267.1:9544-20348 GCA_010110895.2 Picea sitchensis
ATTTATTTTATAAATCTTTAGTTTCTTTAATAAAATTGTTGCTTAATTTTTAAAAGATCATCAACTTATACTCCAATAAAACTAAAATCAATACTTCTTATCATGAAAGTGGAATATGTCATGGATTTCCATGGCTTTATTGTTGGAGGAATGTGTTGAGTACTGATTTTTTTTTTTGTTTTCCAAAGAATATCAATATTGTTTAAAGCATTGTGGATTGTACCAACCTTGAATGAGGCTCTTGTTTTTGGAATTTTCAACAAAGTTGATATCAACCAAATAGGAGCTTTCAATTGCTAGCAGATGTTATGGATATGATAATATGTTGCAAAGGGCTCGCATAACATGGGAACACATCTCAATATAAAATAATCGAATGTGGATGGATCTTCAAGTAAAATTGTCACTAGGATTGAAGGCATAATTCAAATTCCATAAAGAGTTTGACTATATCTTGGGGATGCAACCACAATTCGAACAAAAAACTACTAGCCTTTGGCTTAGTTGAAGAATCTTTGAGGAGGATAAAAATAATGATTATAGAACCATCGATTTGTGAGGAGGATAAAAAGAATGATTCTAAAGCCATCAATCTTTGAGGATGATTGGTCTCAGTGCACTTATAAAGCTTAGATGGGGTTTCTGGACTATGATTGTCATTGTCAAATATCTACATCAAGTCGAGAGTGGAAGAGCACATGGTATGGAATTGTTCACATCACATGGATGGTGTTTAATAAAAAACTTGGTATCAAGGTCCATTGCAGGATAGTGTGATGGTTTGCAAGTAGTTGACTTCATTGTAATAGTCGTTAAGCGCTTTATCACATTTGGAAACAATAGACTATTAATTGGCTAGATAATTAGAATATTTATGACCATATTGTAATATCCAAATCATCCGCCAATTTTTTAATGTTTTTTCTTCAAACATAATTAAATAAATATGTACAAATACATAATACAGAAGTAAAAGAAGCCAATGTCACTATTAAGTAAATATGGTGAGATTCAATACTTTGCGTGCACTCTCTCTTCTATATATTATTTATTAAATAAAGGCATCCAAATGGTGTCATAGAAAAGTTTTCATCAGGCGCACTAGTGGCCACATCCACCTATCACAAACACACATGGTGCTCTGAATGATAACATGTCAATTGACTAATGTAAACCTCATAACCAAACAATGGAACACAATGATTTTTTAGTATTTTCAACTTAATTCACGTTCCTCATTGTTCTCAATTTATGGAGAAGCACATGGCATTTGCCTCGCTAAGAAATTCAAGTAGGCAAGCCATGAGATTGTTTAGATACACCATGGGTACATTTTTTTTTTCTTTTCTCTCCTCATCTCCATTTTTGACACAAGTCTTATGTCTTTTCTCGGGGTGGGATGCAATATCATCGAACAACAACACCCTAATGGGCACTACCACTAGTGAGAGGAAGTCAAAAGGGTTCACAATAGTAAAACAAAGCACTATGGCACCATTCATAGTCTCATGCTCCCATGCATATGTTGTAGCCAATTGTCCACATGATCTTAATCAAGAGTCAAGATGTTTAGATCGATGGATTTTCTCTTGAAAACCATATTAATGTAAACTTGTATTCTAGGGAATAACAATCTCTTTGAAGTCGGGGTTGCTAATGCTAGTGCCACCACCCCTAGACACATCTGAGTGCTTGGTGATATAGAAATCTCTCCAGAAGTAATTAGAAGTGGGTTGGATCAATAAATGATGATGTTCTTAGAACTCATCCATGAATCCACCATGTTGCTTTGGCTACTGCTCTAGTTTTTTGACAGGGTGGAACATGTATTCTTTGGCTTATCACCTCTCAGGGCCTTGGTTTCTTTAATGTAAGAGTTCACAACTTCTTCGGGGTATTAAAGGTACCGAGCTAGACACACTTTTTCTTCTAGAGATCTCGAATCTTCGTCACAAATTGACCTTGCAGGGAGCCTCTCTGAATGGAAGAATAATTTCCATGAAAATGGTTCTATTTTCATTGTAAGAGTTAGTTGACTTGAATCTTGTCCACACCACCCTCATAGTCACCATTGGACTGCAATCTCCCCTGAGGATCATACAAGATGGATGACTAGAGAATCAATTATATGATACTAATGTGGCTCAAAGCCAAAGGACAATGCAAGACCTAGTAGATGTGGAAGGTAATCATCATTCATAGATGGACGACCAAATGTTATTTGGATGAATGGATAAGATTGCATCATTGGACAACCATGGATCGAATGGTCGTGAATGATGGAAAAGAGAGGGAACATGGAATGGTCCATATGAACCAAATGTTGCTTGATGGATTTGGATGGTCATGGAGGCTTTTACATATCCCATCAATACATAGAATTCACTAAAGGGCGAATATGTAAATATTCATGTAGGTCAAAACCCTTCATAAAAATGTATCACATTACTATTAACTTATATTGCATTACATGGGCTTAGGCCTGTGGGTGGATTAGCCAAGCCACCCTCCTCTAGTCCTTTGGTGCTCCGAAAGGTCTTAGTTTTAAGTCCAAGTGTTGGTAAATGGTCTCCTTGAGCTAGTTGGGGGTTTTCAACAAGGTGGTTGGATCATGATGCAATAAGAGAACCCTGGATTTATCAAAAGGTGCATTCCCCTAAATGGCAGCTAACGAGTCATTGATAATTACCCATAAGACTTAAACCAAAATATTTGTAAAAATCAAACATCTAAAAACACATATATTACATTACATAAATAACATAATAATTTTTTTTATTATAAAATATGCATTAATATTAATACTATTGATAAGAACGTAAAATAAAATAAATATTCATATGCTACAAAACCCCTACATAAAATGTGCTACATTATTATTACCTTATAATATATTACATAAATGACAACTTACCCAAAAACCTATAAAATATATATCAATATTATTATAACAATATTAAAAATGGAAATGAAAAAATATGTCATTATGATTAAAGATATATGTGTGATAGAATATTGTTCTAATCTTTATTTTACTATAATGGATCTATCTTAACTACGGATTTATCATGAGTTGAGAGAGATCAAATCTCTTGAAATGAAAACTTTTTTTCAAATTTTTTAATTTTAAAAAAAGTTTTCACCTTGAAAAACTTGATCCCACTCAATGATAAATCCAAAATTAAGATAGATTTACGCTGATTCTTTTTATTTATATATATAAATAGTAATTGATAATCAAAAAATATATTGACACATGGTGTATATATATATATTTAATTATCAATTACTTTATATGTGTATATAGAAAGATAAACATTTATAGATGGTTTATACATCCCATTATAACCATGGACCGAAAAATACAATTTATTAAACAATTAACTATGTACCACAGAATACAAGTTATTACACGATTAGACAACAACGTATGCAACAAGTTGGGAATTCACCATAGTGAGTAATCCCAGGACGCCCATGGTTAGTTGGAACACTTTTGAAAAGTTGAGAGTTGGAAGCACTAGAAGGAATAACGTACGAGTATATAGTTACTTTTGATATTGTAATCCATCTCTTACCAGCGAGAGAGGCACAACATGAATAGAGGTTTGGCCATTCTATGGGAGCATTAAAATTCAAAAGCTCAATGAATGGAATTTTTTTTTTTAAAAACCTGTTTTTTCAATTTTTTTTTTCTTCTTCGAAAAAATAAGATTTAGAAGGTACCCATCATATAGGGATCAGATTGCCTTATTGGACATTTCTTCGCGATATAGATAGGTTTGTTTTATTGGGTATTAGTTTTTGAGTATTTACGGGACATGAACGTTTCTTCACGATATAGATAGCTTTGTTTTATTGGGTATTAGTTGAATGGAACTATTTTTTTTAATAGCCTGTTTTTCAATTTATTTTGGAAAAATTAAGATTTAGAAGATACCCATCATATATGGATCAGATTGCCTTATTGGACATTTCTTCACAATATAGATAGGTTTGTTTTATTGGGTATTAGTTTTTGAGTATTTACGGGACATGAACTCCACCATTGTTTTGGTCTTCTTCTTTTTCCCCTTTTTTAAGTTTAATTTTGATGGGGTTTGAAAGGTGATTTAGGTTATGTTGGGATTAAGTGTGGTTATTTCAAATAAAAATGACTAATAAATAATATGCTTTGTTACTAATAATATGGTAGAAATTTTGGCTCGTTTATAAGGCATCAAAACATTTATGATCTATGGGTTTTAGTGCTTTGTGATATGTGATAGAGGGTGATTTCTAAGTGATTATTCAAAAGTTTGAGTTGGTTTATCAAAGATGAAGGGCACAATTGAGTTGCAAAATAATTGGAATTTACTTATGTTCCTTTGAGTTATTAAGGCTTTATTGAATAATTCTCAACATGTCATATTCTACCACATTTGACATGTTAGGAATGTAGCAGTAGATAAGTTAGTCAACATAGTCATAGATTTGCCTTGAGGTCAACAAATGCATTGGGTCACACAATGATCTTAATTGTTCCCTCGATGCTTTAAGGTCCGATGGTTACCCAATTGGTATGAGGTGTAATATTTTGGTTTCGACCCCTAGATTAGATTGGACTGAATTATGTGCCAATTATAAATAAGTGGATATAATGATGGGAGTCAAGTTATATAAATGACCCCATGTGTAAATAATGTAAATGCTAGTATGAATTCATAATGCAGAGCTTAAGGCAAAGACTTGACTAATGAATGTCTAGGGATGTATTTTTGATAAATATGCTTTCTATATACTATGAGGAAGGCTTGCCATGGTATTTTAAATAAACATAAATATTGTTTTGAAAATTAATATCAAGGTCCAAGGCTCGCTCTGAAAGAGCATGAGAGGGCTATGAGGCCACTAGAGGAGAAGAGAAACGAGGGTCCAAGGGGTTGATAAATAATCTTAAGCTTCCTAAGTTACATGAGTCTCCTAATGCTCATCATTTCACCATGTGCCTTATTAAAGACCCCAACCACCAATCAATGAATGTAGGTGGTGGCTGGCGGGGAATTCCACCTTCCTTGGTTATGAAAGCATAGGGGTTGAGTACAAGTCTAGAGGAATGTAAGAGACGCCATCCCAATAGGGATTCGAACCTCATGAATTTTCAAACCATCCTTTTTCTTGTGCACTCTTCCCTCGTGTAAATTCAAATTGATCATTCATATCGGTTTATTCTATTCTATTTGATTTTATGCATTATAATGCTAGACACTAGAATTCAAACTTGTGAGTGACCAAGGAGAGCTGAGGTAAGGAAGATTATGAACCTGAGAAAATAGATGGAAGGTTGTAGAGGAGTACAGAGGTTGGGTTGGTAGGAAACCATTCTCATTTCCCTATATATAGTTTCTCATTAAGTACTCAATAATTATGATTAAAATTTGTTGTGTTTTCTTGAACGTAGACAACAAATTAGACTCCTTCTACAGACATTGAGTAACACTAGAGGGAAGACGATTCCAAGGGATTGTTTAGTGATAAGGGAATATCTTTCTTGTGTTATGTGGGGTAGTGGAAGGGAGTTCCATGGCTAGGCTGGATGGATGGCTACCTGGAGTGTTTTGTGGTGAACAACTTGGTTGAGCCTAAGAGTGATTGGGTTAGGTGAGTTTCCTAAGTGTCCTAGACCAAGTTTCCTTCTCCCTAGTTGCTACCTCATAGACCAACTTGGGGGTGGCATCCATAGAGGATTGCTTGCAACCTAGTAGGCCTTTGTCAAAGTTGAATTGGTAACTTTGACGATGATTTGGCCTTCCTTTTATTTATTTCAAAGCATCCTTTTGAATCGTTGGAAGGCCTTGTTTTCATTCAAATCATCCTTTCAAATGGTTGAAAGGTCTTGATTTCATTCAAAGTATCACATTTAAATAGGCTAAAGGCCTTTGAAATTGAAATTGGGGGATTGTCCAAATTGGCCTAATGGCCTATCGGGGGTTTCGAAAGGTGTGCCTTCAAATTACTCTAATGGCCTATCAAGGGCATTCAAATGCGTTCCTTTGAATTGCCTAGATGGCATATCGAGGGCATTCAAATGTTGTTCTTTCTAATTGGCCCAATGGCCTATTGAGGGAAATCAAATGTTGTTCTTTTGAATTGGGCCAATGGCTAATCAAAGGTGTTTCAATGTTGTTCTTTCGGATTTTCCTAATGGCCTATCAAGGGAAATCAAAATTTGTTCTTTCGAATTGGCTCAATTATGGCTTATTGAGAACATTCACAAGATGATCTTTTGAATTGGATTGATGGCCTATTGGGAGCATTCGAAATATGTTCATTTGAAAGTGCCCAATGGGCTATTTGTTTTTGGTCAAGCATATCTTCAAAAGAGGCTCAATAGGCCCATTGAGCTTGTTGAAATATTTCAAAGAGGTAAGTTGATCTATCAAACAAATATTTCAAAAGTGGTTGATGGCCATCTTTCTAAGAAGCTTAATGGTCTATCGAGTGGATATTTCTAAAGTGGCCAACTCGATGGTCTATAGAGAAGATATTTTGAAAGTGGTCGATGGCCATCTTTGAAAAGAGTCGGATGGCTTTGCCATCATGAAAATCTTTCGAAAGGGGAAGATCTTTTGAATAAGGTTGATGGCATTTTCTTATGCATCAAGATCAACTTTAAGAAGGGCCTAATGTGATCTCTGAAATAGGATAGCTGTGTTATTCAGAAGGGGCCCAATACCCTAGATATGTATATGTTTTGAAAGATCCTCATTGTGATATTTCAAACTAGCCCAATGGGTTCTTTGAACACGGCTCAATGTGTATGTATTGTGTATGAATGGGATAAGGTAATATCCTTCGAAGGATAACTTGATACCAGATCATTCAAATTGGCCTGACAAGAGTTTAGAAAGGGGATTAATTCAGATGAAGATGAATTAAGTAACCCTGAAAGGCCAAGATTAGTGGGAAAAGATAAAAAAAAGGTGTCGCTCTTCCTCAATAAGGCTATTGAGGGGATTGTGTATGTGACATGAGGGGGAGCAAAAGTTCTCTACTTGTACACATTGGGGACCACCATGCCATCAATGATTTATGTACACATGGTTCTCAACTTAGGTTCTTACTACAAAGTTGGTGTAAGGACCAACATCATAATGTTTCTATGCGTTTCACATTCTTTCGCCCTTATATTTTTTTGCTAACAAAGTTTAGTGCGAGTATGGACAATTCTATTGTATTTTTGAGCTTGTTTTGTCAAATCAATTTGGCATACTATTGTCATTGTTTATAATTTCAAGTATTCTTGTATGCAATTATTGTATACAACACTTGCATCACTTATTAGCAATTGGAATCCCCTTTGACATAGCTAGGGAAAACTCTCTTCCTAGCTCACATGATGTATTGTAAGGTATTGCAAGGAAATATATGCAAAACGATAGCATAATTATTAGCACAATAGTTAATAGAAAAAGACAAAACAATAAGCACAATGACAATATAGATCAAAATAATGATACCTTTATTATCTTGAGAGCAAAAATCACTTGCCTCTTTGAGGGGGAAACCTCCAACAGAGGAGAGCTCAAGTACAAATGATTTCACGAGACAAGCTTTTCCATGCTTTCTACCCCTATATATAATATTTCTATCTTGTTGAGAACATTCTAGAGGAAGAACTTTCTAGAGGTGGAACATTATAGTAAGTCTTATTACATTTGACGAGTTCACATTATTACATAGGCCTTATTTACCAATGACGACCTTTATTACATAACAAAACATATTATTATATCTACTTAAGGGGTTAGGGAGGTTATTAGGACCCTAACATGTATCATCTAGATTGTTGTGATTTCATGGTTACATGAGATCTCCACACATGATTAAAACTTAGTACACATATCTATGTTAATGTTTTTTTATAAATAAAGCAATGGGAACATTCAAAATATGTTCATTTGAAAGTGCCCAATGGGGTATTTTCTTTAAGTAAGGCATATCTTCAAATGAGGATCGATAGGCCCAATGATCTTGTTGCAATCTTTCGAAGAGGCTCATTGGTTTATCAAGTACATCTTTTGAAAGTGATTGATGGCCATCTTTCTAAAAAGCTCGATGGTCTATTGAGTGGATATTTCAAAAGTGGATAACCTGATGGTTTATCGGGTGGATATTTTGAAAGTGTTCGATGGCCATTTTTGAAAAGAGATCGATGTATTTTCCATCAAGGAAATCTTTTGAAAGGAGGAGATCATTCGAATAAGGTTGATGACCTTTGCGTGTGCATCAAGATCATCTTTAAGAAGGGCCCAATGTGATCTCTCAAATATGATCAATTGGTTATTTGAAAGGGACTTGATGGCCTGCGTATATATATATATATATATGTGTGTGTATGTGTGTTTAAGAGCCCCATTGGGATCTTTCAAAGTGGCCAATTAGATTATTTGAATATAGCTCAATGAATATGTATTGTGTTGGTAAGATCCTTCGAACAATAATTCAATACCAAATCATTTATCATTTGAATTGGCCTGGTAAAAATTAAAAAAGATAAGGACCAAGATTAGTGGGAAAAAAAAAGTGCTCCTATTCTATTCCTTGATAAGGGTACTGAAGGGGATGTGTATGTGACATGAAGGGGAAACAAAAGTGCTCTACTTGTTAGCTTTACCACCATGCCATCAATGCTTTATATACACATGGTTCTCAATTTAAGTTTTTACACTTAGGTTTTTGCTTGTACAATTCAATGTGGTGTCTGAAAAAAAAAATCAAATCGATACACAATATAATTTCTTATTATTATTTCATCTCATTATAAAAAATAATTTGTTACACGAGTAACTATGGTCCATAGAATACAAGTTATTACATGATTAGACATCAACGTATGTAACAAGTTGGGGATACCACCATGGTGAGTAATCCCAAGGACGTCCAATGAAAAAAGAGAGAGGTTAGAACACTTTTGAAAAGGTGTAGATTTTTAAGATCCATTTAGGGTTCCATGTGATGTGATAAGTGATTGAGAGTTGGGTGACATGTTAGAGTATATGGCGACTTTTCATATTGTAATCCATCTCTCACCAATGAGAGGGGCACAACATGGATAGAGGTTTGGCAATTATATGGGATCATTTAAAGGACACGTTAAAACTCAAAAGCCATATGATTTAGAATTGAAATAAATTTTTTAATAACCAATTATTCAGTTTATTTTAGAAAAATGAAGATCTTGAAGGTACCATCAAGATACGGATCAGTTTGCCTGATTGGACCTTTGTTCGCGATAAGGGTTTGCCTGATTGGACCTTTGTTCGCGATAAGGGTCGGTTTGTCTTATTGGGTATTTCTTGTTAAGTATGAATATGAATTCCACCTTTTATATATATATATAAATTTAATTTTGATAAGACCTAAAGGTAATTTGGATTGTATTGAGATAAAATATATTATTTAGGATAAAAAGAGATAATCAGTGTAAAAAGCACGTCATTATAATGGGAGTAAGTTAAGCATGTTTTTATTTTAAATGTAGATATAAAATTTAACTATGTGAAAATACTTGCTTTTCGAGTACGAAATGCTAAATTAATATTTCTTAAGTGAAATAAGTTGTTTTGAAGTTATTGCACTATTCTACATTAATTATATTAACTTTGAAAGATAGAGAATATAAATTGGAAAAAGAAAATCAAAATATAAATGAAAAGATAAATAGAAGTGAAAATATTCATGTGTTACATTTTAACTCCACTATTGTGTTGTTTTTAATTTAATTTTCATGGGGTTTCAATGGTAATTTGAGTTGCTTGGGATAAAATGTGTTATTAGGATAAAAAGACATCATTAATAATATGTTTTTGTTTTTTTGGTTAAATATGGTAGAAATATTGTTTTTTTTAGTTTTAGCTTAAAATATTTCCGTGGGAGTATTCTCCTATAAAATAAAGTGTTTCTTAAAATTTAGGGTGCTTTCTATAAAATAGGGTGTATTATCACTATAGTTAGGACTTCAGTTCAGACTCAGTTGACTTCAGTTGACTAGTGGGAGACTACTCATGCATATATTTCTTAGATTTTAGGGTTATGAGGACACACTTCCTTTGCATGAATATGTTATTCTTGGTCTCCACACTTGTCACTCAGTTAAACCGTTTCCTCTTAAACAATTAATTGAGACTAGCTAGTCGTTGACTCTTGTTACAGTGAGTTAGTGTTCAGTTCTCCTCTAGATCACTCCCATGGCGCATGTACTACATGATATTGACACATTGCTTCTCTTGGATTATATATTTGTGTGTGTATTACTCATTCATTAATGTTGTGATTAATAGATTTTCTCATTATTTCCTCTCTCTCTCTCTCCCTCTCTCAATTCTCTTGCAAGTTTTATGTGATTTTCTCTAGCTAGGTTTTCTATGAACGATTTTAGGGTTTTCACCCAAACTTCACAAAATGGTCAGTGAATGGATGAACAATGTTTAGTGGTTGGTAAATCTGGTGATGAAAAATATAGGTGCACTTTTAAGATCTGTTGTAGATTCCTTTCAAGATTTTTCTTTCTGTCATATCTATCGAGAAATCAATGCAGAAGTCGATCAATTATCCAAGGAGGTTGTATCTCAGACAAAAAACTTGCTCTGTTTGAATGAAACAATTGATGGGAGGGTGTCCTCTCCTAGGTTATGCAGTTTTTCATCTTTTTGAGTTTTGAACTATTATGTTCTGCTTATGGGCTGGTATAGCCTTTGGGATTTATTTTTGTAATATGTTGCTGATCATATTGGCTTTATAGTGCCGAGATGTAAAAGGCAAA
>SNQJ01S0033267.1:28305-59663 GCA_010110895.2 Picea sitchensis
AATTAACACATAATTGTACAGATTAAGAACAATCAAATCATAATCACAATGGATACAAGAGATACTAGATGTTTCTGTAAGCTTTTGTATAATTGATATGTATATATATATATGCATATAGTGATATGAATTTTCCCAGCAACAACTGTTTTGTATCAGCACCAAATAAAGTAAGGAGCACCAACTCCTTGGAGAGCACCAACTCTCAAGAGAGCACCAACTCTCAAGCAAGACCCAACTTGCTGATAGAACATAGTCTATCCAACTAGAGTTCATATAGTAGTTCGAACAACGCTAGTAATAGTGATCCATTATTGAATCAACTCTATTTCATGATAAGAGGTATACCATAAACGCTCATCACCTCACTTCATCTCCTCTCTGAAATTCACGCCATCTTCGCTTTATCTTTTCCTTTGATATTCGCGCCTTCTTCACTTCTTCTTCCCTCTGATATTCGCATGGACCTCAGGTTGGCATCCCCTTCCTTTTTCTCCATAGTCCGCTCTTTCTCAGCGAGCCTATCTTTTCAACAAGCCCATATTCTTCACCCAAGCACCCATCCAGTGAACCAATCATGGTTGTATTTATAGTTGCTTATGCTCAAAACTTGTTTAAGTTATTGGGCCGACTTTTGCAACAAGTTATAACTAACTTGTTCATTTACAACAACTTTTGGGACCACCAAAGATCATCATTCCGGGTCTTGAACTTGACACTTGACATTCCCTTTGCTTTCATAAATCGATCACAGTTATGGATTGATTTCCTTCATTTCTGTGATTACAGAAATCAACGCTTCCTTCAAACAAAGTTCGTATGATCATTGGCGTAGAACCACAAGCTTATCAATTTAAGCGACATTACATTCTTCCTTTTAAATCTCTTTACCATATGACTAATGGCGTTATTCAGACATTAGGAGAGATGAGCACTTATCAATTCAATGGTCACAATTCAATCTCCCGATGAGATGGACAATTGTTGGGACTTTGGGACTTTTCCCTTCAGGTCTTCGGGACTTCCAACCATTCAAATATCTCGAATACAATTTTGTCAAACAGATCGGACGGTTCACATTTATATCATGGAACCAGATCAATGGTCATATTCGATCCTTACATCTATCCTTGATTGCTTAATCCAATGGCTAAGACTTAATCAAGTAATGAGATGGATGGCCACCATTTACTCCACGAGTTCGTCTATTATACTTACGCTATCCTTCCATTGTGTTTTGATCAACGATTGTGAGTGCACCCGAAGTATTCTTCAGATCGGACAGCCCATGTCCACTTCAGGACTTCGACATTCGGGACTTCGGAGGTTTCGAATAAACGCTCCTCCATTTTCCTCCGGAGTGATCACCTGCTGAGTAAGTCATTAAAATGGTGGAGACCACTTGCTGTCAGTTAACGCTTCCACTTACACTATCCTTATACTATAGTAGATCGACGGTCGAGAATGCTCCCGAAGTGATTGTTGGTGTCTAAAGATGTCTAAAAACAACCTTAGTTTAACATTAATTTATCAACCCGAGGATTCGTCTTCTATCTCAAAGAATATCAGTAAAGTCTATGCAGATAGTTTGTAGAGGCTAAAATCATGTAGTTAAAGTAAATCTGAGTTTATCAGTAATCAAGTTCCTCAAACATTCATTAAAGATTTTAGGAATTGAAATCTAAAGCTGTGCACTGGAAAGGAACTAATTAATCTATTGAATTCATTTTAAGAGCAATAATTGAATCTAAATAAAGACTTGCAGAAATGACTATTATTATGAATCAAATTGCTGGAAAGGAAAAAAGTGAATTACTCTATCTATGGAAAGAAACAAAGACTGTAATCTAATTGAAAGAGACAACAATCGTACTTCTATTGAAAGGAACAACAACTATATTCTAACAGAAAGGAACAACAAATGTAAACTAAGTGAAAGAAACAACAAATGCAAACTAAGTGAAAGGAACAACAAATGTAAACTAAATAAAAGGAACAACCAGTGTTAACTTATGAGGAACTATCACACATCAAATCTCAGTAATAGGAATTGGAACAACAATCATCTAATGCTTAAGGAAATATCTATCTCTTGCAAATAACATAAAATCATCAAGAGACTTATACATTCATTTAACTTCTGTAAAAGAGAATCGAATCACAAAACATAAATTGAACTGATACAATTACAGGTCGAACAGTAGCTCCTTCAGACTGGGCCCTCAGTCCTTAGAAGCACTGCTATTTGAAATTCAGTATATAGAAATGGTAAAACTGCTCAAAGTTTTTATTGATTTCGTAGATGGTACAACATTTACAAAAACTGCTAACGCAGAGCAATTCTAAGTTCTGAGTTCTTGGCTGCAATTCTTCCATATCTTTTTAGGATCTATTTACCCCTTATATATTACAACAATATGGGTAAATTAAGCTATCCTGAGGATCGAGATATCCTTAGGATTGATTTACTATTATAAATTTACAAATATAAGAAACTCAATCATCTTCAAAACTGCCTCACGCCATACAGTCCTCAACCTCCAATAGCTTACGCATCTTCAAGATTTCCCTTACTATCTTGGGTTTGACAATATTTAACCAATCCTGTAATAAAACCAGACAATTCCAATCATATTTTAGGATCCATGTAATCTAACTTCAACAATAACACTAAAGAGTATATTATTCATTTTCTATTCTATTTTCTCCTAAATAACCGAAAAGTCAATCAAGATGATATCATGAAATGTGGGAAAAATGAAGATATTTATACCTTTTTCATAACCTAACAGTGATCTTCAGATCGGACGTCTCGTGTCCACTTCGGGACTTCGACATTCGAGACTTCGGGACTTTGGGCAAGTGTTGGTGGTAAAACTTCCGAAGTAAAAATCCATACTGACGTAACTTGCTTCCGTCACTTGATGATGTGTCACGGGCTGAGTAGCTGCTGCATGTCACTCAGATTTGTGATTTGCATGTACCTGAGATGCCGATTTAACTTGACACTTGTCATTATTAGATTTCACCATGTGTCCTTGCTAACGTAGTCTTGCTGACGTGGATCTTCTCATGTGGCACATGTTCTTCTCCTGGATCTAACGGTTGTCCTAACTCCCGATGTATCTTAGATCGACGACTGAGAGCGACTTTAGACCTTCATCCTTCAGGACTTTTGACATATGTTGGTGGTGAAAAATCCCGAAGTAAATCTCCCGGAGAGACGTAACTTGCTTACGTCATTTTTTGACATGGAACGAGCCAATTTCACCTTGACACTTGTCATCATCTGATTATGCATGCGTATTTGCTGACGTGGTCTGCTGACGTGGTCTGCTGACATGGTCTGCCACATGTCCTTGTAGACGTGCTCTGTTGACGTGGTCTTCCACACTTCCTTGCTGACGTGGTTTTGATTGCGGCCCGCCCCCAACTTATTAAAGTTCACGCACCTTCAATCCCTGTAATGGGACGAGACCCTCAATCTCACGATCTTGACGGTGCTCCTGGATTGACAGTTCAGATTTGTTCTTTCAATCTCTGCGGATCAGATCTAGCCTTCCTAAATCAATGGTTGTGATTTATTTCGTGATCCGAGATTCGAGAGTTTCAACTCTCAAACCCTTCTTTCCTCCATACGTCAATCTTCCAGAGTCAATGATCTGCAGACACATTTCCTTCTCAATCAGTAACTAGATCAATGGTCCCGTGTCCCCTTTCTCGATCAACAGTCGAGATCTCCTTTAGGTCTCTGGACTTCAGAGATTTCAAATCTCAACTTTATCTCTATCACCTTTTTCCCATAGCTGACAATCCACTGAGGCGTGTCCCTTTCGGATAAACGAATGCGATCCTTTCGCGTCTTTGAACTTCGGAATTATCAAGTCTCAAACTGAATTCTTGAAGTGAGACTTTTTCGGAGCGTAACCTCCTCGTATCTTTAGACCTGAAAGAAATGATGTTCGTTTGATCAGGATCTTAGATCAACGACTCGATCTCTCTACGACGCAGATTTGCCTTGGATTAAATCCAACGGCTCTCCATCTTTGCTTGTCCTATCCTTCCACTAAAGGTGATCCGATGACTGACGGATATTCGGGTGATCTAGATCTTAGATCTCAGCCCTTGCTTATCCTGTCCTTCCACTTGAGGTGGTCTGACGACTGAAGGATATTCGGGTGATCGAGATCTCAGCCCTTTCTTATCCTTTCCTTCCACTTAAGGTGATCCAACAGGTTGACGGATATTCGGGTGATCAAGATCTCAGATTTTTCAGCTTATCCTGTCCTTCCACTCAAAAGTGATCCAACGGTTGATGGGTATTCGGATAATCGAATTCTCAGCTGTTTTTCCCCGCTTATCCTATCCTTCCACTTAAAGTGATTCAACGGTCATGAAGACACTCGAAGAAGATCAACAATCAAGGATGGTTGCAGAACCACAACTTGCGAGTGATTTAACTCGTCACCCAAACTCTGCAATTTGAAGTTGCGCGTTGTTGTTGTTGAGGAAAAATGGAAACCCTAAAACATGACCTCTATACCCAGATTGAATCCTTTGTTGTCCAGATCTGCGTGAAGATGAATATCACTGGAGACCTTGCCTCCTCTGACCCACCTTTGCACCCCTAAGGTGAAACTTCCTCCAATTCCGAGAATTTTCAGCCCCTTCACTTTCACCGTGACCCACACCTTCAGTGAGTGGATGTGAAAAAATTTGATAGCTCAGGTCCCACTAGCTGGGTAACTCAAATGGAACACTATTTATCTTTGTACGACATTACAGATGAGTTGGACAAACTTCGATATGGTGTTCTTCATCTAGATAAAGAACGTTTGAAATGGTGGCAATGGAGAAATAATTCCTGCCAAGGGTATGTGGCTTGGACACAATTTGTTGCAGATATTTATGAACTTTTTGACATTGACACCCACAATTTAGGCCATTTGACAAAGTTGAAACAATCTGGCACAATGGAAGACTTTATGGTTTCTTTTGAGAGATTGTATTTCTGCATGGAGGGCATGTCTGATTCTTTTTTTCAAGAATTCTTTAACAGTGGCCTCAAGGATGAGATCTGTGCCCATGTTCTCATGCCTTGCCCCTAGAGTTGGGTGGAAGATACTAAAATATCTAAGGAAGCACAAGAGGTTGTCTCTTCTCAAATAAAAAAATCCATCCTTTATTCCTCACCCTAAACTAGTCACTCCCACTCCTCCTTCCACTCCACTAAAGATCCAGAAATTTACCTGGGCAGAAATTGCTGAACGCCAACTCAAGGGCCTTTGTTATAATTGTGATGAAAAATATTTTCTCGGGCACAAGTGTAAGGAACAAATGTTTTTTATGCCCATCTCCAAGGATATTTTTGAAGAAGAGGTCTAGGCTCCCCTTGTGGCCGAGTCACCTGAACCCACTGACATGACTCCACCATTAGAACCCCTAGAAGTTGAACTGGTCATTTCCGTGAATGCTCTCGCTGTCTTCTTTGCTCCCCAAACCCTCAAGCTATTTGGTTACATTAAGAATCAAAAGGTCATAATCCTCATTGACAGTGGGAACACCCATAATTTTATTCGTCACTGCATTTCCCAAGACACTAATTGCTATATCCGAGAAGCCAAAAACTTTCAAATCATGATTGCCAATGGAAGGTCCATGAAATGTGGGGGGTGTTGTGAAAATGTGCATCTATAAATTAGTTAGTACCACCTGAAATATCATATGTTTATTGTCGACATGGGTGGTTGTGACATTGTGTTGGGTGTCGAATGGTTAAGGACTCTGGGGCCCATTCTCATGGATTTTAAGGAATTAACCATGCACTTCAACCCAGAGGGCCAACAATATAAGTTCCAAGGAATCACAACAGGTTCCCCTAAGATCATCAGTTCCCATCGCATGGAAAATCTCCTCAAAAAAGGTCATTATGACATTATTGCACAACGCCACTGAGACACCCTCTATGCCTCCTGATCTCCAATCCATCATCTCCAAACATCAAGCTATTTTTTCCACTCCCCCGGGACTTCTTCATTCCCGTGGTGTTCATGATCATTCCATTCCCCTTGTCCCTGATAACATTCCTCCTAATGTTTGTCCCTATTGTCATCCCTTTTCCCAGAAACATGAAATTGAGAAAATTGTTTGAGAATTGCTCGTTGTAGGTGTTATCTGTCCTAATACTATCCCATATTCTTCTCATGTGGTCATGATACTTAAGAAAGAAGTCTCTTAGTGCATGTGTCTCGACTTTCACACTGTCAACAAACTCACCATCAAAGACAAATTTTCCATTCATGTCATTGATGATCTCTTGGATGAATTAAGTGGTGCCCAGTTCTTTACTAAACTTGATCTTCATTATGGCTACCACTAAATACCTATGAAAGAGGTAGGCATTCCTAAGATTGCATTTCGAACTCATGAGGGCCACTATGATTTCTTGGTTATTCCCTTTGGATTGTGTAATTCTCCCTCCACTTTCCAAAGCCTAATGAATCATGTCTTCTGTCCTTTTCTCCACCATTTTGCCTTGGTTTTCTTTGATGATATTCTCATCTATAGTAAAACCTGGACATTGCATCTTGCTTATGTGGATCGAGTTCTTCATCTAATCTTTGAGCACCAACGTTTCCTCAAACAATCTAAATGTGCTTTTGGAGCTTCATAAGTCGATGACTTGGGTCATATTGTGGGAAAGGCGGGTGTCAGGGTGGACCCTAAGAAGATTGAATCTACGCAGGATTTGCCTCACCCTAAGAATCTCAAATGCTTGCGTGATTTTCTGGGTTTAACATGATATTATCGCAAGTTTGTTAAGAATTATGGAAAGATTGCAGTGCCTCTCACTGCTCTCCTTAAAAATAATTATTTCACTTGGACTCCAACAATTGATCATTCCTTTCAAGCCTTGAAGGCGACTATGTGCACCACTCCTG
Source organism: Picea sitchensis (assembly GCA_010110895.2). Taxonomy (NCBI): domain Eukaryota; kingdom Viridiplantae; phylum Streptophyta; class Pinopsida; order Pinales; family Pinaceae; genus Picea; species Picea sitchensis. The sequence goes on from SNQJ01S0033267.1 coordinate 35,247, forward strand.
TCTTGGCTTGGCCCTTCCTGACTTCACAAAGACCTTTGTCCTGGAATGTGATGCTTTCGGGAGAGGAATTGGAGTAGTCCTTATGAAAGATGGCTGGCCTTTGGCCTTTACCAACAAAAAACTGTTAGAGTGAAATTTGGGCTAATCAATCTATGAAAAGGAAATATTGGCTATTCTACATGCAATGGATCTCTGGTGCCCTTACCTATTGGGGCAACACTTCCAAATTAAGAAATATCATCAGAGCCTCAAGTATTTTATGGAGCATCGTCTTTCATCCCTGGAGCAACAAAAATGGGTGACTAAGCTATTTGGATATGATTGTGAGATCATTTACAAGAAAGGCAAAGACAATGTGATTTCTGACGCTCTTTAAAGAAAATATGAAGAGGAAGGGTCGTTTTTTTCCCTCTCCTTGATTGTACCAGATTGGCTCCAAGCTGTTTGCTAGGAATGGCTGCAAGACCCCAAAATTTCACGTCTGATCCAACAATTGCAAGACAATTCTCTAGTTTCCCCAGGGTACTCTTGGCACAATAATGAGCTTTGCTACAAAGGTTGTCTGTATTTAAGTAAACAATCACAACTTAAATCCATGGTGCTTTCTGAGCTTCATGCTACACCCATAGCTGGGCACTCAGGGTTTACCAAAACCTATGATAGGGTGAAACATTCGTTTTTTCTGGGATAGTATGAAACATGACGTTCACACTTTTGTGGTGAAATGTGATGTCTGTTAACTCAACAAGGGAGAAATAATCAAAGCCTCGGGCACACTACAATCGCTTCCGATTCCCCCCACTATTTGGAGGGATATCTCTATGGATTTCATTGTTGGTTTACCTAAATCGGACAATAAGTCAGTCATCATGGTGGTAGTTCATCATCTTTCCAAGTATGCTCATTTTTGTGCTCTTTAACACCCATTTACAGCCTGCAGTGTGGCTCAACTTTTCATGGATCATATCTTCAACCTTCATGGCATGCCTCATTCTGTTGTTTCTGACAGTGATCCCACTTTCACGAGCAATTTTTGGCAAGAACTGCTCATGCTACAGGGAACCGAATTGCATCTCAACATTGCCTATCATCCCCATACTGATGGTCAAACTAAAGTTGTCAAAAAGTGTTTGAAAACATATTAGAGATATTTTGCATCTGAAAGGAAAAATCAATGGGCTCAATGGTTACCCGTAGCTGAATGGTGGTACAACACTTCTTACCATACAACTACTCGCATGACTCCTTTTGAAGCAGTATATGGAAAAAATTCACCTTCAGTTCTCTCATACATGCCAGGCGTCTAGAAGGTCCAAGAAGTTGACCAAACTCTTATAGTTTGAGTGACTATTCTCCATACCCTCAAAGAGAATTTGGTCATGGCTTAGAATCACATGAAGCAACAAGTAGATCAAGGTCTCTCAGAACATCAATTTGCTGAAGGGGACTAGGTGTTTCTTCGACTGCAACCTTATAAGCATACTTCACTCAAGGCTAACCATTGTAAAAAACCGGTGCCCAAATTTTATGGTCCTTATACAGTTCTCAAGCACATGGGCTAGGTGGCCTATCAGTTAGTTTTTCCCAATCATTCTAAGCTCCATCCTATTTTTCATGTTTCTTGTTTAAAGAAGGTGATTGGAGCTAAGTGCCAAACTCAAACCAGTCTTCCTAAGTTGGATGAAGAAGGCTCCATCTGGTTGCAAACACAAGCTCTCTTGGACCAACGTGAGTGTCATCTCTGTCAACGCACCATCAAGGAAGTGTTGGTACAGTGGAAAGATACGACTCCACCATATGCCACCTGGGAGCCAACTACCATTTTGCAACAATTTCCTCATCTCGAGCCTTGAGGACAAGGTTGTTTTTGAAGGGGGAGGGCTTGTTAGGGACCTAACCTACCTAACCCCTCACGTAGGTAGAATAATGCATTTTCCATGTAATAAAGGAAAATATTAATAAGGCCTAGTAATAAGGAAGAATAAGTCAAATGTAAGAAGACCTAATAAAATGTTCCGCTTGTAGAAGATATTCCTCTAGATTGTTCTTTTGGTAGATAGATTTAGTATAAATAGGAGTCGAGGGCATGATAAGTTTTGTCTTGAGAATTATTGTAATAGAGCGTTGCTCTGTTGGAGGTTGCCTCCTCGAAGAAGCAAGTGAACATTGTTTCCTATCAATAAAGGTATTATTTTGGTGTCGTGGTTTCATCTATTGTGTTGTTACACTATTATTCTCTGCAATATTGATTTTTTTAGCTATTATGATAGATCTGGTACCTTACATGGATGCAATCTCATTAAACAACAACACCCTACTGGGCACTACCACTAGTGAGAGGCGGTTGAAAGGGTTCATAATAGTAGAACAAATCACTTTGGCACCATTCATAGTCTTATGCTCCCATGCATATGTTGTAGTCGATTGTTTGCATGATCTAAATCAAGAGTCAATATGTTTAGATTGATGGATTTGCTCTTGACAACCATGTTAATGTAAAATTGTTTTCTAGGGAATAATAACCTCTTTGAAGTTAGGCTTGCTAGTGCTAGTGCCACCACCCCTAGACACATCCAATTGCTTGGCACCATAGAAATATCTCCACAAGTAATTAGAAGGGGGTTGGATCAAGAAATGATGATGTTCTTGGAACTCATCCATGAATCCACCATGTTACTTTGGTTACTATTGGTTGTTTAAAGGGGTGGACAAAGTATTCTTTGGCTTATCACCTCTCAAGGCCCTAGTTTATTTATTGTAAGAGCTTGTAGCTTCTTTAGGGTATTAAAGGTATTGAGCTAGACTCACTTTTTCTTCAAGGGATCTCAAATATTTGTCACAAATTGACCCTGCGGAGGGACTCTCTGAATGGAAGAATAGTTTCCATGAAAATAGTTCTATGTTTCATTGTAAGAGTTAGTTGTCACAGAGCTTGTCCACACCATCCTCATAGTCACCATTGAGCTGCAATCTCCCCTGAGGACCATACAATATGGTCGACTAGAGAATTGGTTATATGATACTAATGTGGCTCAAAGCCAAAGGATAGTGCAAGACCAAGTAGATGTGGAAGGAAATCGTCAATTGTAGACGGACGACCAAATGCTATTTGGATGAATGGATAAAATCACATCATTGGACAACCATGGATCATATGGCTGTGAGTTATTGATAAGATAAGGAACATGGAACGATCCATATGAATTGAACGTTGCTTGATGGATTTGGATGGTCATAGAGGCTTCTACATATCCCATCAATACATACAATTCACTAAAGGGCGATGTCATAAATATTTATGTAGGTCAAAACCCTTCATAAATATGTATCACATTACTATTACTTTATATTGCATTACAGGGGCTTAGGACTGTGGGTGGATTAGCTAAGCCACCCTCCTCTAGTCCTTTGGCACTTTGGAAGGTCTTAGGTTTAATTCTAAGTACTCGCAAATGGTCTCCCGATGCTAGCTGGGGGTTTTCAACAAGGTGGTAGGATCTTGATGCAACAAGAGAACCCTAGATTCATCAAAAGGTATGCCGCCCATGTGGAAACTGATGAATCATTGATAATTACCCATAAAACTGAAACCAAAGCATTTGTAATATATATATATATATATATATATATATCCTACATATATATATATATATAATTGATAAGAAAGTAAAATAAAATAAATATTCATATGGGAGAAAACCCCTACATAAAATGTGCTACATTATTATTACCTTAAAATATATTACATAAAAGGACAGCTTACCCCAAAAATCTATAAAATCTATATCAATGTGAAAGAAAATGAAAAATATGTCATTATGATCAAAGATATATGTGTGGTGGAAGGATGTTATAATCTTTATTTTAGTAACATGAACTATATTAACTTCAAATCTATCATATCATGCTTTGGGAGGGATAAAATCTCTTGAGGTGAGAATCTTTCTTCAAGTTTTTCAATTTAAAAAAGAGAAGTTCACCTTGAGGAGTATCCTCTCAACTCCATGATAGATCCAATTTTAAGATGGATCTATGCTGGTTCTTTATATATATAAGAACCAACGTAAATCCATCTTAACTTTCAGGATCTATCATGAGTTATTTACAATATATATACTCTATATATATATATATATATATATATATATATATATATATATATATATAAACTCTCTATTAAGCATAGAAAAATTATACATCTCCTTTATGCTTAGTAACACATTATTAAAATCTTTTAACTATAATTTTTTTTATTTTGTTATTTTATATATAAAATTGATAATATAATATAATGCAAGATATTTTTTTTTATTTATTATTATGATATACTTTTATTATCATTATTTTAAATAACATATCTTCATTATAATGGAAGGTAGAAAACACCTAAAATAATTTTTTAGCATCAACTATTTTTTATAGAAAATTTTCTCATTTTAGATATTTTCTGCTCCATACAATTTATTAAATTTTCTGCTCCATACAATTTATTAAACATTTAACTATGAACCACAAAATACAAGTTATTACACGATTAGACAACAACGTATGCCACCATGGTGAGTTGGAACACTTTTGCAAAGCTGAGAGTTGGAAGCACCACGATGAATAACGTACGGGCGTTGAGATGGGAGGACATGTTGCAGGTGACATGTTAGAGTATATGGCTACTTTTAATATTGTAAGGCCAATGAGAGACGCACAACATGGATAGAGGTTTGGCAATTCTACGGGAGCATTAAAACTCAAAAGCCAAATGAATCATAATGCAACTATAGGTTTGACAATTCTATGGGAGCATTCAAACTCAAAGGCCAGATGATTCAGAGTGGAGCTATTTTTTTAATCACCAGTTTTTCAATTTATTTTGGAAAAATGAAGATCCGGAAGGTGCCTATTATATATTGATGAGTTTGCCTTATTGGACATTTGTTCACGATTTGTTCATGAGATATATAGCTTTGTCTTGGTAGGTATTAGTTTTTGAGTACATTTGAAAGGCGATTTGCGTTGTGTTGGAATCAATTGTGTCATTTACATAAAAAAATAAAAAAATAAAATAAAATAATTAATATTATGTTTTTTTTTTTGGTTATATTTAAAATTTTTGGTTCAATTATAAGGGATCAAAAGATTTATTGTTGGAAATAGTGTTGTTATTGATGTCAAATAATAGGGGGACAAGGGGAGATTATGAATGTCTATGTGAGTTGTTGAGATTTCGTGTTAAAGAGAAGACCTAAGAAGTGTCTCATTGTGTGATTCAAACCAAGGAAGTAAAGAATGTCCATGTACATTGATGGGCCTCTGTGTGCGAAGATGACTATGCACTGTCAAGTTTCTGTAAGTGTTCTTTGTTTACCTTGAAGACGGAGTGACTGTGCGAGAACAACCCAAGTAAATTCAAGCTCCACATCAATGAAAAGAAATGGCGATTGGATGCTAGATGAGATGACCTTGCAAATAGAGGGCGAGATCGAAATCCAAGGCGTGAAACTCAATGTATAAGGGGAGGGATCACATTGACCGGATTCTTGGATCTAAGCAACGTTAAGCTTAGGAAAGTAGGTCCAGGTTAACCAGACCAAAGAAATGGCGACTATCCCACATTCACAAGGCAATTCGACTTCGAAGGGTTTATATTACAAAAACACTTTTATGTAATTTGAATGTGAATGCAAAATCCATGGAATTGTGTGAAAGGTGTTAACTTTTGTCGTGGAGAACTGTGGACTTAGAACTGGATAAATCTTGATGGTTGATCATCGAAGATCAATGAATAAGATCAAATGATTGGGCACGATATAAAGCGGAGGAACCTTTCGAGATACCACATCAACACCATGTGTCAAGTAAGATGAATTCCACATCAGAGGGAATCCACATCAGTTCCATGCTAGTGCGATAACAAGAAGCTCTACAAATGCCACTTGTCAGGACATGTATGTCGATGCCGATCATCCGGTATACATGTAGAAGGAAATCCGCACGTGGAAGCCACCTCATAAACATCATCTGTCCCGGTCGAAACAATCGATTCAAGTGTATGTATAGAAGAATAAATCCGGACCGTTGATCATCGAAGATCAACGACCAAGATCAAAGGATCATTGGCGCAATGAATTTTCAAAAGCTGGTTAAGTATCAGAGACAAACATGGTTAATGCGGCGAATTGTATGAATCGATAGTATGTGAAGAAATAATGAAATGGGCATGAACCCACGGACCCACGGTGAGATTTCAAAAATTGATTAAATTATCAAAAGGAATGAATCGGTCAGACATAGATTTCTCGTGGAGTGCAGTGAATTATAAGAAATCGTCTAAGTATGATGAATCAATCATATGAAGATGTATCACGGAGTGTGGTGAATTATGAGGAATTGTCTAAGTATGGGTGCAAAATAAGTGCAGCGGAATGCACGAGTTTATTAAGACATGGAAGTTTGAATGCAAATGCCTTAGACATGTGGTGAAATGCTTGGAAAATTTTCTAAGTATAGTGCAAAATAAGTGCAGCGGAGCGCAAGGGTGTGTTTTGGAGGCCACAAAAGTTTGAAATGAAGAAACAATATGCGTTAGACCCACCATGAAACCATCAAGCTAACCGTCGGCCCGAGGTGATATTTAATTAGAGTCAGGGATCGGAGGCCAGTTCTTGAGAGTAGAGGTCACATTAGGCGTTAAGTGGCCAGTGATAGAAAATCAATGATGAAGAAATTTAATTCGAAGGAAGATCAGATGGTTCTTGAGAGTATTGAGTGATATATTGTATGTTCCAAGACGGAAGTCCCGTATACTAGAAGAGATCCAATGGATGAAATTGACTAGGAACCAACTCAATGCTGGAGTGTAATAATGGCTGAGCAATGAGGTTGCTTGTGTGTTTTATTAGACAGAGAATAAGAAAATATCGACGATCGAGATCAAATCAAGGATTGATCAAATGGTTTTTGTGCATTGTGGTTGTATGGAGTGTTTTGGTGGACAACAAAAAAGATCAAAGGTCAAGATTAAATCCAAATACAGATAGAACAGTGGCTAAGTGTTGAGGTTGTGTTGTGTGATGTGTAGAAAATGGATGCGATGACCACGATGGAGCTCAAAGGGACCACATGGACGTGTGAAAGTGTCAAGGTTTATGCTTTGTCCAGTGAGAAGATAACATGTGAATTAGGAGGAATTTGGGACTAGATTCGAAGGAATCATGAAGCCAAATTTTAAGGAAGAGCCAAGAGATCTAGAGATGACCTCATAAGAAAGAATCTTTGGATATGTGGACAAGCCTTTGGGTGTATGCTATGTATAAATAACCATACTCAAATCCAAGTGTCCCTAGGTGTGAGTGGCCGAGTAGGAGGTGTGGATTGGTGAAGAGAGAAACAAGGCTGGGAGGTCCAAGGGATGCCCAGGAGAATGAAGAGATAATGTAATTATCTGGAGGGTTTGTTTTGGGAGGTGCAAAAGGTCTAAGGAACCACCTACACGAAATCAAACATGTGTGTGGTGAAGGAATGTTGTGACAGGAGACAAAGCAACAATTTTTATGCAAGTGAGGCTTCGAAGGAAAATAGATTTGACATTGTCCGACAAATTGGGGAGATTGGCTTCTCCAGGTGGAGTTTGGAGCCCACCTGCGAGTTGGTTCTCAACTAAGAATTTGGTGTCTCCTATAGGTTGGTGTTTAACGAGGCTCTGTGTATTGCACTTGGAGTTTGGTGCCTACAGTTCTTGTGATTTGGAGAATTGCTCAACGAAGGGATTGAGAAGTCTCTTACTAACGGTTGGTGCACACGCAAACATTTAGTAGGTTGGTGTCTACACAATTTTATAAAAGAATTGTTTTGTGGTTTCTCCCATTTGGGTTTCCACGTTAAATATTTGTGTGTTGTGGATTGTATGGTTGTATACATTTATCATTAATTTCTGTGGATTGTATGGTTGTATACATTTATCATTAATTTCTTATAGCTGGTAAAGTAATAAATTGATAAATATTGTAAGAAAAGAAAAACAATACTACTTTGATTCACCCCCCCCCTCTCAGTATAAGTAAGTGTGCCAACATTTATGACCTATGGGTTTTCGTGCTTTGTGATAGAGAGTGATTCCTAAGTGATTATTCAAAATATTGAGTTAGTTTATCAAAGGTGAAGGGTATGATTGAGTTTCAAAACAATTGGAGATTACGTATGTTCCTTTGAGTTATTAAATCTCCATTGAATAATTTCCAACATGTCACATTCCAACACATTTGACATGTTAAGAATGTTGTATCAAATAAGTTAGCCAACATTGTCATAGATTTTGCTCGAGGTCAACAAAAGCATTGGGTCACATGACGATCTTGATTGTTCCCTCGATGCTTTAAGGACCAAAGGTTGCCCATTTGGTACGAGGTGTAATATTTTGGTTTCGACCCCTATATTATATTGGATCGAATTATGTGCCAATTGTAAATAAGTGGATATAATGATTGGAGTCAAGTTATATAAATGACTCCATGTGTAAATGGTGTAAATGCTAGTATGAATTCCTAATGCAGAGCTCAAGGAAACGACTCGATTAATGAATGTGTAGGGTTGTATTGTCAATAAATATGCTTTCTATATACTATGAGAAAGGCTGCCATGGTATTTTCAAGAAATGTAAATATTGTTTCAAAAATTAATATCAAGGTCCAAGGCTCGCTATGAAAGAGCATGAGAGGGTTATTAGTCCACTAGAGGATAAGAGAAAAGGGGGTCCAAGGGGTTGATAGTAATCCTAATCTTCCTAAGTTGCATAAGTCTCCTAATGCTCATCATTTCACCATGTGCCTTATTAAAGACCCCAACCACCAATCGATGAATGTAGGTTGTGGTTGGTGGGGAAGTCCACCTTCCTTGGTTATGAGAGCATAGGGGTTGAATACAATTCTAGAGGAATGGATATTCAAACCATCCATTTTCTTGTGCACTCTTCCCTCATGTAAATTCAATTTGATCATTCATATCAATTTATTTTATTCTATTTGATGTTATGCATTCTCCTGCCATACACTATAATTCAAACCTTAGAGTGATCAAGGAGAGATTAGGTAGGGAAGATTATGAACCTGTGAATATAGATGAAAGGTTGTAGAGGTGTATAGAGGCCAACCTGATAAGAAACCATTCTCATTTCTTTATAGATAGTTTCTCATTACATACTCAATAGTTATGATTAAAATTTGTTGGGTTTTCTTGAATGCATACAACATATTGGATTCCTTTTGCAGACATTGAATAACACTAGAGGGAAGAAGATTCCAAGGGATTGTTTAATGAGGAAAGGAGTATCTTTCTTATGTTGTGTGGGGTAGTGGCAGGGAGTGCCATGGTTGGGTTGGATGGATGGCTACTTGGAGTGTTTTTTGGTGAACAACCTGGTTGAGCCTGAGAGTGATTGGGGTGTGTGAGTGGCCTGAGTATTCTAGACAAAGTTTCCTTCTCCCTAGTTGCTAACTTATAGCTTGACTTGGGGGTGGCATCCATAGAGGATTTCTTGTAACCTAGTAGGCATTTATCAAAGTCGAATTGGTAACTTTGGTGACCATTTGGCCTTCCTTTTGTTTATTTCAAAGCATGCTTTTGAATCACTAGAAGGCCTTGTTTTCATTTGAAGCATCCTTTCAAATAGCTGGAAGGCCTTAATTTCATTCAAAGTATCACATTCAAATAGGATCATTCCAAATATGTTTATTTGAAAGTGCCTAATGGGATATTTTTTTTTCTTCGGTCGAGCATATCTTCAAAAGAGTCTCGATAGGCCCATTGAGGTTGTTGAAATATTTCTAAGAGGCTTGTTTATCTATTAAACAAATATTTCAAAAGTGGTTGATGGCCATCTTTCTAAGAATCCTAATGGTCTATTGAGTGGATATTTTTGAAGTGGCCAACTTGATGGTCTATAGGGTAGATATTTTGAAAGTGGCCGATGGCCATCTCTGAAAAGAACCCAATGGATGTTCCATCAGGGAAATATTTCGAAATGGGAACAATTTTTGAATAAGGTTGATGGCCTTTGCTTGTGCATTAGGATCAACATTAAGAAGGGCCCAATGCTATCTCTCAAATAAGATAGATGGGTTATTTAGAAGGGACCCAATGGCCGAGATATGTATATGTTTTGAAAAAGTCTCATTGGGATATTTCAAAATGGCCTAATGGGTTATTTGAACACGCCTCAATGATTATGTATTGTGTATGAATGAGCTAAGGTAATATACTTCGAAGGATAAACCGATACCAGATCATTCAAATTAGCTTGATAGGAGTTTAGAAAGGGGATTAATTCCTGGATGAAGAGGAATTAAGTAACACCGAAGGGCCAAGATCAATGAAACAAGATAAAAAAAGGTGCTCCTCTTCCTCAATAAGGCTATTGAGGGGATGGGTATGTGACATGAGAGGGAACCAAAAGTGATCTACTCATTGGCTTTGCCACCATCCCATCAATGATTTATATACACACAATTCACAACTTAGGTTCTTACTATAGAGATACTGTAAGGACCAAGAAATGTCTTTCACCCTTATATTGTTTTGCCAACAAATTTCAATGTGAGCATGGACAATTCAATGTGGTGTCTTAAAAAATACAAATCGATACAAAGTATAATTTCTTATTATAATTTCATCTCAATATAAAAAAATAATTTATTACACGAGTAACTATGGACCATAAAATACAAGTTATTACATGATTATACATGAGCATATGTAACAAGTAGGGGATACCACCATGGTGAGTAATCCCAAGGACGTCCAATGAAAAAAAGAGAGGTTAGAACAATTTTGAAAAGTTGTAGATTTTAAGATCCATTTAGGGTTCCATATGATGTGACCAGTGATTGAGAATTTGGTGACATGTTAGTGATTATTTGAAAGCTCAAGTGAGTTTATTAGAGATGTAAGGGCATGATCAAGTTGCAAAACAATTTGAGATTAATTATGCCCCTTTGTGCTATTAAGGCTCCATTGAATAATTTCAAACATGTCACATTCCACCACATTTGATGTGTTGGGAATGTTGTAGAAGATAAGTTAGCCAACATAGTCATAGATTTTCCTTAGGGTCAACAAAAGCATGGGGTTACAGGGTGATCTTAATTGTTCCCTCGATTATTCAAGGGCCAATGGTTACCCAATTGGTATGCGATGTAATATCTTGGTTTCGACCTCTATATTATATTGGACCGAATTATGTTCCAATTGTAAATAAGTGGATATAATGTTGGGAGTCAAGTTATATAAATGACCCCATGTGTAAATGATGTAAAAAGTAGTATGAATTCCTAATGTAGAGCTCAAGGCCAATGCCTGATTAGTGAATGTCTAGGGATGTATTTTTTATAAATATGGTTTCTACATACCACGAGGAAGACTTTCCATGGTATTTTGAAGAAATTTAAATATTTTTTCGAAAAGTAATATCAAGGTCCAAGGTTGATTGCGAAAGAGCATGAGAGGGATATGGGTCCACTAGAGGGGGGAAGAGAAAAGGGTGTCTAAGGGGTTGATAAATAATATTAAGCTTCCTAAGTTACCCAAGTCTCCTAACACTCATCTTTTCACCATGTGCCTTATTAAAGACCCCAACCAACAATCATTAAATGTAGTTGGTGGTTGGTGGGAAGTCCACCTTCCTTAGTTATGAGAGAATGGGGGTTGAGTAAAAGTATGGAGGAATGTAAGAGACTCTATCCCATAGGGATTTGAACCTCATGGATCTTTAGACCATCTCTTTTTTTGTGCACTCTTCCCTTGTATAAATTCAAATTGACCATTCATATTGGTTTATTCTATTCTATTTCATGCTATGCATTCTCATGCTAGACACTATAATTCGAACTCATAAGTGACCAAGGAGATATGAGGTAGGGAAGAATGTGAACTTGGGAAGATAGATAGAAGGTTGTAGAGGAGCATAGAGGTTGGGTTGATAGGAAACCATTTTTATTTCCCCATAAATAGTTTCTCATTAAGTGATCAATAATTATGATTAACATTTGTTGGGTTTTCTTGAATGCACACAACAAATTGGACTCCTTCTGCACACATTGAAGAGAACCACAGGGAAGAATATTCCCAAGGGATTGATCAATGAAGAAGAGAATATATTTCTTGTGTTGTGTGGGGTAGTGGAAGGGAGTTCAATGGCTGGGTTGGATGGATGGCTACCTGGAGTGTTTTGTGGTGAACAATTTGGTTGAGGTTGAGAGTATGGGTTAGGTGAGTAACCCGAGTGTCCTAGACCAAGTTTCCTTCTCCCTAGTTGATACCTCATAGCCCAACTTGGGGGTGGGAACCATAGAGGACTTCTTGCATCCTAGCAGTCCTTTGTCAAAGTTGCATTGCTAGCTTTGACAACCATTTGGCCTTCCTTTTATTTATTTCAAAGCATCCTTTTGAATCTCTAAAAGGCCTTGATTTCATTTGAAGGATCCTTTCAAATGGTTGGAAGGCCCTGCTTTCATTCAAAGTATCACATTCAAATATGCCAAAGGCCTTTGAATTTGAAATCAGGGCATTGGCCAAATTGGCCCAATGGCCTGTTGGGGGCATTCGAAAGATGTTCCTTCAAAATACTTTGATGGCCTATCGAGGGCATTCAAATGTGTTCCTTTGGATTGGCCATATTACCTATTGAGGGAAATCAAATTTTATTCTTTCCAATTAGCTTGATGGCCTATTGAGGGAAATCAAATGTTGTTCTTTGAAAGAACCCCATTGGGATCTTTCAAAGTGGCACAATGGGTTATTTGAACATAACATAATGAGTATGTATTGTGTTCAAATGAGCTAAGGTAATATCATTCGAAGGGTAACCCAATACCAAATCATTCAAATTGGCTCGATAAGAGTCTATAAAGGGGATTAATTCAGATGAAGAGGAATTAAGTAACCCCTAAAGGCCAAGATCAGTGGGAAAATATAAGAAAAGGTAACCCTCTTCCTTTATAAGGCTATTGAGGGGGATGGGTATCTAACATGAGCGGGGACCAAAAGTTCTCTACTTATTAGATTTACCACCATGCCACCAATGATTTATGTACACATGGTTCTCAACTTAGGTTCTTACTACAAAGGTTGTGTAAGGACCAACATCATAATGTTTCTATGTGATTCATTGTCTTTCACTCTTATATTTTTTTCCAAACAATGTTCAGTGCAAGTATGGGAAATTCTATTGTATTTTTGAGCCTGTATTGTCAAATCAATTTGGCATACTATTGTCATTGTTTAAAATTTCAAGTTGTATTTTATGTAATTATTGTATATAAGACTTGCATCACTTATAAGCAGTGGGCATCCCTTATCAAACAATGTAAAACTCAAAATATAAATCCAACTTGATCTTGAAATTTCCCTTTGTTAATGTCATATTCTATTTGGTATCAACATCTTGTTCATCTCAAAGTTAGTGTCCATTTTAGTGTAGCATCCTATTTAGAATTCCCTCTAGAGTATTCTTGATTTGAGTTTATATTAGCATCCTAGGAAGCATACATGGAATGTGTATTTAATTTTTAAATGTATTTGACAGGGCAATTCAATTTCAACATGTGTAAAATGAAGGGCAATTAAAATTGGAATACCGTCATTTTTACATTCATATGCAAATATCAATGAACACAATTGCTAATGGATGTATGATAATGACTTGTGGTCTAGTTACGATATTGTATTTGAATTCCTTAATGGCCTTGTTACCACAAAATCTATAACCCAAAAAAGTGTAAAAGTCCTAAGCACCTAGATGATAACTTTGTGTAACTAAGAGGTTGGCCACTGTCACCTCACCAACTCTCTTCTGCACTTTAGGCCGACTCTCCCCTGGCTCAAGTGGGGATTCCTTAAATAGCATTGCTATAATTATAGGATATTAAGTACAAAGGTGATATGAAGAGTAAGATCTAGCAACAACTATTTACAAAAGTTAATAAAAGAAAGTGGATGGTGGACCAGAGACTAGTGTTTTATCCATTGGGAAAATGGGGTCATAACAAAACTCAAGTGGGAGGCTGTCCTAAAGGTGGAAGGAGGAAAATATGGATGAAAAGTACAAGATGATTGCTCTCTCTCCTTTCTTCCCAAATTGTAGAAATATGTCTAAGGATGTTACATGTGTAGACGACATCCAATACCTAAGGAGATTATTGCTATCAAGAATTAGGTATGTGTGCATTCAATCCATAAGTAGAGAAAGAGACACAATCATAAACACAATTCTATTAATAACAATAAAGGGAAAATGGGAGAAGTACACCAAGTTCTTACTCCTAAGGGACATGTCTAAGATAATTTCAATATTTAGGAAAATAACAATAAAAATATACAAGATAGTCTCACCCACAAGATAATTGTGTATCCTCGAAGCATATCCAAAGATATTGCATTAAGCTCCAAGGGAGGGAGTTCTCCCAAACCCAACCATACAAAATGAGGAGTGAACAAACCCTTATATAAGTTTCAACTCACCACCTTCCAAAAATAAAGTAGTTTTTTCCTTTTTTTGATTATCAAGGAAAAATACTAGAAAGTGTTGAAAAATATTACAATAATTCCTAAGTGGGAAAATTAAGACCAAAATGCTAAGTAAAAACTTCTAGATGAATGTGGTGCCACATGTCATCTTCCTCATCCATATAACTCAAGCAAAGCATGGGCAAAGTGCCACTTGTCCTCCTCGTAAGCAAGGACACTCCTCAAGGTAACCACCTCCATGAAATAATAATAAAATTGTTAATTCAAAGAGGTGGGGCAAATGACCAAAAATAGGTGAAAATGCCATGTGTGCAACCCAAATAATGAGGGACTTCTCCAATATTAACATGCAAGTGCCAAATATCATGGTTAAACTGCTTTTTCTATAAGCATGTTTATCAAGAACACGCAAAATATCTTCCTTAGCAAGTATGCCCTTGGTACTTGTGCCTTCAGAACCATTTTTCATAGAATAAAACATTAAAATATTCCTTTGTCAAGTGCGACCTAGGGAAGAGTGCCTTGTTTCCACATTAAACTCACCATAATAATAAAATATTCATGCATGAATTCACCATTCAAAAGAGAGAGAGTGTGTGTGCTCTTGAGATTTGTGCACCTTTGACTAGGCAATCCATGAAGAAGCCATGATAGGAAGTGTGCCCTTGAGAGTTGTGCAATGGGTCCACTTTATCTCCTCAAAACATGTGCAAATGGACCTCAAATGTGGACAAATTAGTTACTAGTCCCTTTACATGTGTGCAAAGGTGTGAACAAGGTCATGCAAAGAACAAGTGGGTCCTCATAGTGGAGCACACCAACTATTGGCCTAGGGTGATGTGTGTACATGTGTAAATGGATGAGATAGAAATCTAAGGCGAGTTGATGAGGTGGATAAACCCTAGGGTGCATGCATGGATAGTCCCTAGTCAACTCAAGAGTCAAACAACCTCCTCAATATATGTGCAAGTGGATAAGGATGTGACATGAGTGAGATGGCAAGTGTGAACAAGGCTAAATTAAGACTAGGATAAATTGGGTTTTTATTTTTAGTGAGTTACCTCAACATGCGTGCCAAGGGGGAGTGCTAACATAAGTTGTGTACCACACATAAATAAGTTGTGTTTCCTAGTGATTAATTAGCAATGAAACTCAGGGAATTATTCTCATTGAAGAATTATAACATTGGAGTGTTAATAGACTAATAATTTAGCACTCAACCTAAGGTTTTAGGAATTAATTAAAACATCCTAAACCAGTTAGGAGTGTTCACACAAGGAAAAGATGAAAAATTGAATATATGACAAATGATGGCTTATTATAAAGTCAGGCTTAGGGAATTATAAGAAAAATACGCCATTCACCTCCTAGGAGATGGAATGAAGTGAAATGTAAGTGTAATGTGTATTTTATCTATGTACAAAGTAGATATGTGATGTGATACACAAACTCCCTAGGTAAAATGATGAAGTGTAAGGGTGAAGTGAGTTCCACCTAGGAAAAAAGTGAATAAGTGTTGTGAAAAAAAATTACCTAGGTGAAATCACGAGATGTTAATGAATGTGAATGAAATGAGACAAACACTAGGTGAGTACACCCCCATGCTAGAGGACATGGACCAACCATACAACACAAAGTGAAAGTGACTAGCACATAATAAGGTGATCTCCACGATGCACAACTAAAGCAATCATCAACCAACATTCCAACCCTTTGGAAGATTAGAATCATGATGCCACCTTGCAAAATTTTTAATTATCACATGTGCAACCCCATGTAATATAGATGGTAACATGCCACTTTCCTATCGTAGGTGATCCTTCAATGGATTTTTTAGTTGGAATTCTAGGTTCGCTAATTAATCCTCCATGCATACTTGAATTTCAAATAATATCTTAGAAATTTAAAATCCTTGGAGCTATATTTGGCTCTTAAATTTTTGGTCCAAAAATAAATTGTTTTGCAACTAAACGTTACAACTACTAACATATTTATTTTCTACCAATTAATAAGAATAATTATCTAACATAAAGCAACAACAAACATACAATGCAATGACTAGAAACATAAGCAATTCTTAATTTTTTTTTATAAATATGAAGGATATGTATTGATAATCTAAAGATTTTGGGAGATTAATTATTTATATGACATGATTCATTATTTCTATAATAATAATAATAATAATCATCATCATCTAATTTCAAGGTCAAGACCAAGCTAGACACCAAATTGGTGTATGAGAGCCCCTTGTTTGTGGGACAAGAGACCCTGATAAGTAAATATTAGCAGTGACATAGCCACGCCTGTTAATAAATTCAATTACAAATTATGAAAGTTGTTGAAGTAACCTCTCATATGTAACCATCATCAAATTTCCACGTGACAATTAATATGAATGCCAAATTCCAAGCCTGGTAGGAAGTCTCTTAAAACGATTTTTTCAAAAACCTGCAACTCCTCTACAATGGTGGACTTGGTGAGCCCAAGCCTCCTCCAAACCAAAACCTTAGTGTCCACAATACTCACACTGTTTAGATTGGGTCTTCAATCCGCACAGTTGGAGGCGTTACACCACTTGACTTCTTAGCGAAGGTATTAGCTACTCTACTATTTAGCGAGACTCCTGCAACGTCAGTCTTAGACATTACATTAGCCTTTACTCATCTGTCTCTTCCAGGAATATGAAACTGACATCCCACAACGGTATTACTCCTCCCTCTAGACTGAATTTACTTTTAACCCTATCCCATCCTTGAGTGGATTTTTTAGGTGGCAGCTGCATAGGACTCCACGAGACACACACTGATGGAGGCTGAAGTCAACGCACTTATGGGTGCGGCTGATGAGGCACTATGGCACAATGCAGGTCTCTTCACCTCGACAGACGAGCTCTCCAGATGCACCAGAATTAACTCTTTGCTACAAGGGGCTCCACGCCTTACTTCCTTCTCGGTATCTTCCAGCTTGCCTACTACCTCTCTGGTCAACCCCCTGAATCTAGTTTAACCTCTGTTGATCCACCACTTAGACACCCGAACCCTCCACAGTTTTTACCATCTCCCTTTTTTTTGAAGCAATTGATTTGCCTCACCTCTCCTCAGAAACACGCCCTGAAGTCCACTCCCGAACCACACATTGCTCTTAACACTAGTATCGTTTTTGGCGCTCCCTCTGCTGCTACTTACAATCTACCCACAGCTCCAACATCATATCTGCGTGGGGAGAACCTATATGTGCTTTTTGTTTCTGTAGGAGTCACTGGGGGTCTTCGGGCGAAGGGTGCACATCCTATAGGGGGAAGAAAACCCGCACATAGACCTTGGCGTGCTAAGAATTCAAAAAAAAAAATGGTGCTGGGTGATGACGTAGGTCTAGAGGACACTGTTACTATGGCACTTTGTACGCTTGTGCGTAGGCTATCCTATATATACCTTTGTAGAAAAGATATTGCAGAATGGGTGAAGGCTTCCTGGAAGCCACTATTGGGCTATATTCCATATTTTTCTTTCCTTACAAGAGGATGGATGAGCTTCTGCTTTAGAACTCCAGAGGACACAACAATTATTCTCGACCGACTCTGGCTACTCGACGGTGGCCGTCTAATGCTAAAACGTTGGCATATTAGATTTGATCCTATCCAGGATTATTTCCGCTTGCAACATTTCTGGGTTCTCTTACATGGTTTGCCCCTCCACCTCTGGAATACAAAGGCTATTGAGGCCATTGTGAATGCTTTCTGGAGGTTTGTCGGTGTGGATAAGAAGGCCCTCACTGCACCTATCAAAAGGGTGGCAAATGTCCTCGTGGAACTTGACATCCATGATGGACTGTTGGAGTCCATAGACATCGAGTGGAGAGGACACCTTATACGACAAAAGTTAGACTATCTGGGCATACCTTTTAGATGTACAATCTGCAGGCAGACATGACACCTAAGGAGGCATTGCACTGGTTATGAGGAGGATGAATAGTCAGAAGACACGATGCTAAATATTTCTTCTAGAATGGACTCTCTGAGAGTAAACACATAGGCCACCACTCCAGATATTTTTGGTGCAAATGACCCAACTGCTCCGGACTCCCTTACTGGTAAGCTTAAAAATATCCATCCTTCATTTGTTTTCTCGTTAACTTCATGGGAACAAAATCTTCTGGAAAGTTCCACCACACTAGTTTCAGGCCTCTCTACTTCACATCAGGGGGTTTATTTACATGCTCGGGAAACTACTGATCCTACTACTGCAGGCCTATCTTCTTCACTTTTGGGGGTTACTCAGTTGGCTCGAGATACTACTACATTTACCAGAAAATTACCACTGGACAGCTCCGCCACCCTGAATGCACCTTCTAATACCCACCTGCGGGGCGCGACTCAGACCTCCCTTTCGCCTTTAATTGAGACCACCTAGAACCTTGGTATCCCACTGGAGGATTCAAAACCGATATCCCCACACAATTAATGACTCCCCTTCGCCACCTTTGGGACATGTGAGTCTTGCCTCATCATCCCCAGTCCCGATCGGGGCTTACTTAAACTCGGGCTTTAGTGTACCAAAGCCAGGGGATATCTCCCTCGGTGATGTCTTGGAGACATTAATCCTGACCTACAGAGAAGTTTTGTCCCCCATCCCCCTACCTACTTACCTGGGGAAAAATGTTCTTAGACCTCTGGGGGAGACTGGTGAGGCTTCATGCCACTTTTAAAGCACTGGAATAGACCTGGGAGTACGTGGTCAAAAGTCTGGGTTACAAGCACTCATCGATAAAGACCAGGAGTTCTATTCGAAAGGAGGGTTTTCCTACTACACATACTACCTTAACTCCTTCTCCACAAACTGATTTAGGGGGACTTAGAGGCATGAAAGCCCTTGCGAGAGACAAGCCATGATCCCGCTCTCCCTCAATATCAGAGGGGTGGGGGGGGCCCCTGAAATCAACCTCCTTTAGAAGACTTCTTGCTAGAACTTCGTTGGATATCATCTTCCTTCAAGAAACATTGGTATATGGACATAAAGCCAAGATTTTTTTGAACAAGTTCTGTCCCACTTGGCACACATGTACTGCTAGTTTTTTGGGTACATTGAGGGGACTGGCTATTTCTTGGGACCCTACAAAATTTTCTTTAGCTCCTCATCTATGTTGTGGTGGTATTCTCCTGAAAGGTACCTGTCTGTGGAACAACCAACTGATCTCTCTTTTTAATGTTTATGGACCATGCTCATAAAGGATTTTTTTTTGGGATAAGGTGGCGTCAAGGGGAATACTTAATTATTCAAACTTGATTTTTACTGGGGATTTGAAATTAACTACAACTGCCATAGAGATATGGGGTGACTCGGCTACAAAAGACCACCTGGTTGGATACTTCTATACTCTTTTTCAAGCTCATGCCCTGATTGACTTCCCTCCGGATGTTTTATATCCCACTTGGCGTAATGGTCGCTTTAGACGAGAGGTTATTTACAAGTGAATGGATCAAATTCTTATCTCTGAAGACCTAGTAACTATTTATGAAAGGTTCAAGACCTGGGTTGAATATCTGTATTTTTCTGACCATGCTCCTATACTCTTACAACTAGTCTCTCCACTCTTTTCAAATAAATATCCTTTTAAACTGAATGTGTGTTGGCTGCAAGAGGTAGATTTCAATCAGATTGTTAAGGATGTGTGGACAAACCCACTTTTTTAGATTGAGCTGGGGATTCAATATCGTTTTTTTTGGAAATTGCAAACTCTTAAACATCATATCAAACGATGGGCTATTATTCACAGAAAACAAAAACATAATAGATTGCAAGAAATGGAATCTGATATACACACTCTTCTATAAGTCGAGACATAGGATGGAGGATCCCGAGGCAGAAACAACAATTTAAAAGTCTTGGAAACCAAAAGGAACCATATCCTCCTGTTGGAAGAAGCCTTGTGGAGACAAAGGAGCAGAGCACTCTGGATAAAATGCGGTGACAAAAAAACAAAATTATTTCATTGATTTGCTAGTTATTGTCAAAATAAAAAGCACATTTGGGAAATACAAGGTGATGCCGGGCTCTTACATAGTGGACAACAAGCACTAAAGGTGGCTGCTACAAATCACTTCAAATCATTTTATGGGGTGACTGATCACAAAAAACTACATGATCCAGTCGTTGTTTCCAGTCTCTTCCCTTGCTTGGTCTCTGTGGAGGACTCACAACACTTGGATAGCCCCTGTACCATACAAGAAGTTAGGGATTCTCTAAACTCTTTCTCTAAAGACAAAAGTCCAGGGTCGGACGACTGAAGTGTGGAATTATTCCTGCACTTATTTGAATTAGCTGGGACAAACCTGCTAGAGCTAGTGGAAGATTCTAGGATTAGAGGGAAAGTGATCGGTGCACTGAATTCGACTTTCCTGACACTTATTCCAAAATAAAACAATCCAATTATATTTGGCGATTACATACCAATCACACTTTGCAACCTGTGCTACAAATTAATCACAAAAATCATTGCAACTAGGATAAAGCCCATCCTCTCGAGGACCCTGTCGGGTGAACAAATGATATTTTTAAAGGGAAGACAGATTTTAGAAGCCATAGGTACAACCTAGGAATGCTTGCACAACATAAAGGAGAATAATTCCAAGGAAATTATTCTAAAATTGGATATGAAAAAATCCTTCGACTGTATTGACTGGGATTTTAATTTGTTGATCCTAACACAATTAGGCTTCAACCACCTCACTATTAAGTGGATCATGAGTTGCGTGACTACGACCAACTTCACTATCCTGGTAAATGGATAAACCTCCCCCTTCTTTCATAGTGGTTGGGGACTGCGACAGGGCTGTCCACTCTCCCCACTACTGTTCATATTGGTCATGGAAGGCTTAAGCCTACTCCTCAAAAAAGGACTTGTAGAAGGAAAACTCACATGGATAAAAGTGTCTAGGATCATCAAGATCTTACACCTCTTCTTAATTGATGATGTTTTAATCATGACCAATGACTCATTACAGGAATGGAAGGATATAAAAACCATCTTGAAGACCTTTTGTAGTGCCTCGGGCCTGTTAATAAATTGGACAAAGACAACCTTTCACTATGTCGATATACAAGAACACTCCTCGACGCTTCTAAAACATCTCTTTCCTCATAACTTTGTTCATCTTGCTGAAGGTTTTAGGTACCTTGGTTATTATATCAAAGCAAATTCTTATAAGGTTTCATACTAGAATTGGCTTGTTGCAAGGGTGGAAAAAAGAATAGGACATTGGTGTAATAGATGGCTCTCTTTAGGAGGTCTCCGTATCCTCATTATAGCTGTTCTCAAAGGGCAATCACTTTACTGGATGGCTCTTGCTACCATACCATCTACAGTCTTGGAAAAACTAAGGAAATTAACTTATAACTTTCTTTGGTAAGGAATTTCTGGATACACTCGCCTACATATGAGTAACTGGGAATCACTGGAAAAACCAAATATTAAGGGAGGCTGGGGTATCCAAAATTTATTCCATTTTAACATAGCAATGGAAACCAACTCCCTCTGGCGCGTCTTGACAAAAGATGGAATCCGACACTCTGTCATAACAGATAAATACCTCCCCCACTGTTCGGTGTCCACATGGTTCAATAATTCTTCAAGCATAGTGAGATCGGCCTCACAGATATGGAGGAATCTGGTAAAATCTGTGAATTGGATTACACATTGGCTCTGCTAGAATACAGGAGTCGAGCACTCAATTATCCTGGGCAAGGATTGTATTTTAGGAATGGAAAAATCCTCCTACTTATCTCCACAACTGATCTCTCTCTTAAATACAAAGAACATCATATGTCTTTTCCAAGAAAGGGGGAACCAAGGACCTGGAGTATTAGCTAACTGTTGGAAATATAGTGTTGATATAGGACTACCAGCGGAACTTGTAGTGGAATGGGAAACGTTCTGTTCGATGCTTAGACAAACCGGTCTACAACTACAAGACAAGGATGATCAACTCATGTGGACAGGGGGTGACAACTCAGGTATCTTAACTATAAAAAATGTATACACAACAATTTCAAACACCCTCTGGAAAAACAATATAGGTGGCCAGAGGAAATATATGAGGTCTTGGAACATTGCTCATAAGATCAAACTTTTCACATCAATCACAATTGAAAACAAAATTCACACTTGGGATATTCTTCAAAGGAAAGGCTGGGTAGGACCCAATATTTTCCACCTATGCTATAGAGATGAAGAAACAATGAAGCATATTTTTATAAAGTGTCCTTTCACCAGACAAGTTTGGGTAAGTATCCTCAATGAACAAAACTTAAATACTGTTTGGGATGGGCATACTTTATCTGATTGCTATGACTCTTGGACTAAAAAGGAATGAAAACATCAAACTCTTCCAACACTGGTCTGGTGGTTTGTGTGGTTGGAAAGAAACACAAAATTATTTGACAATGGGAACCCGACTACAAACACAGTTGTTTATAAAACTCTAGGTATGCTCTCAAACTGCGTAGCCATCTATCTGAAAAAAATGGATTCCAAGAATAAAGCAAAGAAAAATGTCATGATCCATACTCCAGAGGGCTTGCCTACATGATGGTTTGATGGTGCTGCACAGTCAAATGGCCTCCAGAGTAGAGCAGGGGGCTTGATAATATTATCGTCAAATTCACTTATTAGATGGACCTTCAACTGTGGCCATGACACCAACACCAGGGCTGAATTATTGGGTGCCTGGGCAACTCTTCATCTGGCATCTAGATTGAACATTGATGAACTTCAAATCTATGGTGATTCCAAAATTGTTATAGATTGGATGAACAACAAAGGAAAACTACAGGTCATCTCTATTTTTGGCTGGTAGGACAGAATCAAAGAGCTACAACCTCTCTTCAGGAAGCTCAGTTTCACCTATATATATACCGAGAGTACAACAAAGAAGCAGATTCACTTTCAAAAGATGCTCTCCAAAAACCAGCTGGTAAAATCATCTATAACCATTGGGAAGATGGGAAAGAGGGACCACCTATTGTTATAAATCTATAATTAGCTTCTCCATTATTCAGATCCTAGCTCTCTATTCAGGTAGTTTGATGGTAGACATTGTATTGGGTTCAAATTTTTGTGGACATATCTTTATTTTCCAGAATAGGGACAGTCTGTAATTCTGGATCTTACACTCTTCTGCTACACTTTTTGGCATATAGCTTATGTCTCTGGTAACAGTCCAACACTTGTTACTTTCACATTTATTGGCTCAAAGAACTCTATTGGCAATTTTAGGCTTTTTTCTGTGATGTATTCTTGAAAAGAGAACAATATTATATTTTAATATAATAGAGAATTTTTTTTTGGTGGAAAAAAAAGAAGTCTCTTAAATCTTACGTGAAGTAATTTTTTCGCTCCAATTAGCATTTTGTTTTCATGACCACCATAATTTCTCAATCGACACCATAAAAATTGGATGTTCTTATGGGTGGATGATTTATTTTTGAACTCACGTTTTTAACGACGCAACCCTATGATCATTTATAAGTTAATGTTGCAGTGACACTAACTACCCATTCAAAAATATATATTATGAAAATCAATATTGGGAATTGATTTATTTATAGTGACAATAATCGTTTGAGAAATAATCAATGAATTTTAAAGTTAAATTATAATTAAATTATGAAGTTATAACTAGTCTCAAGGGGTAAGTTTTATTGGTAAATACTATAGTGAGAAAGTTCATAAATTTTTAGGATCAAATTTCATTGAATCCCTTGGAGCTATTAGTAAATATTTCGGCTAGTGGTTACTATCGTCCTCTTTCTAGAAAACTGGGGAAGAGAGCAGGAATATACTAGAAGTTGACAAAGTACACGAGTTCTTATTTGGAAAGTTTAATATGTAAAATAGATAGTTTAAAAA
>SNQJ01S0033267.1:60452-73904 GCA_010110895.2 Picea sitchensis
AGATCTGCAAAGAAGCGCTTAGACATTTGGTGGAGGTTGTAGGCCTCCAACAAGGAGTGAGAACTAGGTTTTAGTGAGGGGGACATCACTAGAATGTCTCTAAACTTTATTAAAATATTATGGAAGGCGGTCTTGAAAAGATCGCATGGGATGTTAATAATGTTGATGCTAATGGTTTTAGTCCACAACTGCTTGGAAGGGAAAGGACATTAATATCCATAAACCTTATTGGTTTGAGAGGAAAGGTTGATGTTGACAAGAAATCAAATGATATGGTGAAGTTGAAGGCTTAGGAGGAAGGCCATGTGAAGGTCTTGTGCCTTAGGTCCATGATACTTTGATGAACTATGGTGAGCCAACACCTACTCAGAACTATAACTTGATTTGCAGAGAGTATTTTCCATAGCAGGAAATTCTAAGTAATGAGAAGGGTGATTTTCTAGGGAAACAATATGAGGAGTTTCATTCAGGGATAAAAGTGGTCAAGTAGAAAAAACGTGAAAGTGTATTAGGCCAAATAAGTAGCACATGAAAATGGTTCTAGGACATGACATAAGAATGGAAATAATGCAAGGTTCAATTGGAAAATCCTTGTGGGGATAAGAAGGTTTACAAGGAAAACCTTCTAGTTCAAGGAAGTATAAAAGGAGATCATACTATCATTAGGGGGATTGAATCTAATAATCAAGGTGGAAATTTTTTATGGGAATTTCCAAACATGACCCATTACTAGATTATTTTACTCATATATTTGAGGATCCAAATCTAATCGTGGTAAAGCATGTTTAGTTGGTTTCTACTCAGTGAAAATATAGAACAAGAAGGGATGGAATTTCAAAAATACTTGATAGGTTTGTAGTTGTAGAAATAATTGTAAAGCAAGTGGATACATTGAAGCCCCGATTTGGAAAGAGGGGCATCAAATCACTTGCCTATCCTTCTTCAAATTGAATTTCAAGCTCAAAAACATCTAGCCCCCTTAAAATTGAACCCTACTTGGTTACAAGAGGAAGAATTTATGGAGATGGTAATTAAAATTTGGTAGAAGCATGATTATAACTCAGGGGATTTGAAAATGTTCCATTTTGTTATAAATTTGAGAAATGTGAAGAAAACAATAGTGAAATGGGGTTAAAAAAAAGCTAAGGATAGACAAAACGAGATGAAGGATATTGAGGAGGACATCAATAAATTGTTTGAGAAAAATGTGGAAGGCATTTTATCAGAGGAGAGTATCAAACACTATACATAATTGAAGGGAAAAATAAGGACATGTTGGAGAAAGAGGAAGCATAATGGAAAGTTAAAAGCATGGCTATTTGGTTGGTAGAGGGGGAAAAAAACACCATTTTTTTTGAAAATTATGCTAGGCATAGAGAAAATGTAAATACAATTTGCGAGATAAATTTACTAGATGTCACAAAGGCGAGACCCTTCCTATGAATAACTAAAGAAGGCATAAGATAATTCAAATCTATGTTTTAGGAACCAATTAGCGTTAATATGAGAGAGGTGATGAATGTTATAACTTTGTTTCCAAGGCTAAAATGAATGAAGAGTTGGAATTTGAAATCAATTTTGAACTCCTTTAAGAAAGAAAAAATTATAGGTTTGGATGGGTGGACCATGGGATCTTACTTAGGTTTCTATGTTATGTTGGAGGAAGAACTGCTTTAAATGTGGCAAAGTCCGGAACTTGTAGGAATAATTTAGGAGCTTTAAATGCTACTTTTATTTCATTAATCCCTAAAAACACTGAAATTGGATCTTTTGATGACTATATGCCAATATCACTATGCAACTCAATATATAAGATCATCTCAAATATAATAGCTAAAATAATGAAGGCTATCTATTAGGGTTCACATTAGAAGAATAATTTAGTTTCCTCTTGAATAGACAAATGCATGAAGTAGTAGGATCAACTTAGGAGGATATACACACTATCAAAGTGGACAAAATCCTAGCAATGGTAATGAAAGTTGATCTAATGAAGGCATATGACAAGGTCAACTAGTCATATCTAAGATTTTAGTTGTTCTAAATAGAGGTGAGTATTCAAACTATGAGTTGGGTAATGGGTTGTCTCTCTTCTAAATCTTTTGCAATTCTCATCAATGGTTCTCCTAAAGTGTTTTTATGCAATGAGAGGTCTCAGGAAAGGATGTCACTACCCCCTTTCCATTTTTACTAGTGAAAAAGGGTTTGAGTAGATTGATCATGGATTGAAAAAGAGAAGGTTCCTTAAAGGGTATACACATTAGGCTTAGTAAACTTAACTCATCTTATTTTTGTAAATGATGTGATATTTTTTGGAGCAAGTACTATTCAAGAAATATCCAAATATAAAGAAATCCTAGGCCTTTATTGCAAAGAACTAGCATGGAAGTGAATGTTCTAAAGTCCTCTATCCTCTTTAATGAGATAGATGAGGATATGGAAAGGAAAACCCTTTAGATTATACCATGTTCNTGAAATTGGATCTTTTGATGACTATATGCCAATATCACTATGCAACTCAATATATAAGATCATCTCAAATATAATAGCTAAAATAATGAAGGCTATCTATTAGGGTTCACATTAGAAGAATAATTTAGTTTCCTCTTGAATAGACAAATGCATGAAGTAGTAGGATCAACTTAGGAGGATATACACACTATCAAAGTGGACAAAATCCTAGCAATGGTAATGAAAGTTGATCTAATGAAGGCATATGACAAGGTCAACTAGTCATATCTAAGATTTTAGTTGTTCTAAATAGAGGTGAGTATTCAAACTATGAGTTGGGTAATGGGTTGTCTCTCTTCTAAATCTTTTGCAATTCTCATCAATGGTTCTCCTAAAGTGTTTTTATGCAATGAGAGGTCTCAGGAAAGGATGTCACTACCCCCTTTCCATTTTTACTAGTGAAAAAGGGTTTGAGTAGATTGATCATGGATTGAAAAAGAGAAGGTTCCTTAAAGGGTATACACATTAGGCTTAGTAAACTTAACTCATCTTATTTTTGTAAATGATGTGATATTTTTTGGAGCAAGTACTATTCAAGAAATATCCAAATATAAAGAAATCCTAGGCCTTTATTGCAAAGAACTAGCATGGAAGTGAATGTTCTAAAGTCCTCTATCCTCTTTAATGAGATAGATGAGGATATGGAAAGGAAAACCCTTTAGATTATACCATGTTCGCCCATTCCTTTGGATAAAATAATAAAGTATTTACGTTTCCACGTAAAACCCAATGATTATAAATACTCTAACTGAATTTGGTTGTAAAAGAGAATATAAGATATGGGGTGAAATTGGTGTTTTAGAAGGTTGTCTTGAGAAGGTAGGTTGATTCTAGTAAAATCAATACTGGAAAGTATCCTAGTCTAATGGTTTCTTTGGCACATATCCCAAAATGAATGCTAGATAAAATTAGAAAAAATCATTTCAAATTTTTGTGGATTGGGAAATGAGAAAATGAGGAAATTCCATTGGTGCAATGAATAAGAATTGCTGACCAGAAGGAGATTGATTCAAAATTTAGGGTCTTTGGAAAAAAAATGATGCTGGCAAAGTATACACGAGATGGTTCAATAGAAAAATGGGGGGAGCAAGATAAAGTCCTCTAAATGGGCTCCAATAATTTGGAAAGCATCAATCAAGGCTTTTCCTATGGTTGACAAGTGGTTAGCTTGGAAAGTAGGGAAAGGGAACATGGTCAATATCGATGAAGACCCTTGGATTACGTGCTCTAGAAACTTCAAACAA
This sequence comes from Picea sitchensis, assembly GCA_010110895.2. Taxonomy (NCBI): domain Eukaryota; kingdom Viridiplantae; phylum Streptophyta; class Pinopsida; order Pinales; family Pinaceae; genus Picea; species Picea sitchensis. The sequence goes on from SNQJ01S0033267.1 coordinate 64,208, forward strand.
TAAATTCCCTTACTTGATTCTCTTCATAATATTTTCATTTTCGTAAATGTTATGAGCATGTGTTGGCACCCAAAGTTTTGGGTCTAGTTTTGTGCATGCACACAAACGAAGTTGTGCATACTCATTTCATAGTTTTATGCACAACAAAGGAAATGCACGAGGAATTCCATAGAGATTGCATTGAACCAAGTTTTGTTAGCAGTGCACCAAGTGTAAATATTACCAAGTGTGCATCGATCCAAGTTTTGTCAGTTGCGCCAAAAACCAAAATGATGCCAATCCGAATCAAGAAAATAATCACTAGGAAATCTCTCGAAATGATTATTTCCCACAACATATGAAGACGTGGGGTGGCCAGAAGATGAGATATCTAGGCAATTAAGATTTCCCCTGATGCAGAGAGTCTACGTGGAGCGATGGAAGGCATGAGAAGTCTGTGAGGCAGTTGGATCGGACAAGCGAGTGGAGCAGAGCAGAAATATACAACACTCCCCAACAATGAAAGACATAAAAAGGAGTTCTAAGCTCAGAACATGAGTGAGATGGTAAGTGAGGTATCTTGTGAGATAATCGGTCATAGATTTTTTAGTTAGCTTAGGTATCAATATCGATCTCACTCTGAGCTTGTTGTAATCTTGTGATGTTTTGAATATATTCCTTTGTCTTTGTTCTATGCTAAGGCAAGGCACATGGTGCAATATGTTGTATTCCCACTGTTTATATAGTAATGATATAAAATTATATGGATGTCCTAAGAAGTTGTTCAATGAACTGTATATCTATGTTGTGATGGAATACTCTCAATAATAAGGATATGTCAGTTCTGATCTAATCTGTGTTTGTTATGAATGAGTTGGATATGTGTGTGTATTGTTTCAGTTTTTAATCCTAAATAGATTATCAAACTTGAGTTAATATATTTCAATTGCAGTAATGTTTCATATTTTTAATCCTTCATCCCCGACACGAGACCTTATGGTCTCTGTGATCCTCTCTGCATCTCAGGTGATACCTTCATTGGCCTTGGCCGAGGATTGATATGTCGGTGCTTTGGGGTTTTTGTTGGACACACTCTAAACAAGCCATGGGTCTAAAACTCCCCAGTGTTAAGAGGGTCAATATGCGTGCAAGCGTGGACTAAAAATGGTGACCCAACACCCAACAAATGGTTATGTTTCTAAGACCCAAAGTCTTGTTGAGATCGATGGAGGAAAAGAAAAATGAGTTGGCATCCTTCTAAGGAGGAGATTCAAGACTGGATAATAGTGAAAGAAGACGATTTTTCCTTGTGAGAGACACAAGGATTGTGGGTGAATGCGAAGGAATGGACAAGAATATATTTTTATTCGGACATGTACGAGCTCTTATTTGCAGAATTTCCATGTCTCCTACACGAATGGCTAAAGAGACAAGCTAAAGTCAATTCAATCACGTTTCCAGTGAAGCGGATAGTTTGGGATCAAGCCAAGCTTGATAGTTTGAAGGTGCTAGATATCAAGTGGGCTTGGGCTATTGATTTTTTATTCACTTGAGTGAAGGAAGGCTACATTATTGAGTTTGTTATAGAATGTAATGATTCTTTTAGTGAGGTTGAAAGAAAGTTATAAGAAGGTCTGAGGAAGTTGATGCTAGGAGAAATTCCACTTTAGATCAATATGCTATGCATGGAAAGAAGAATGATGTACATGGAGAATGATAGAATGACCGAGTAAACCCCCTAGTGCTGGGGGGGGTTAGAAAATGTGGGGGAAAAAGAGCTAGAAGATGGATCCAGTGAGGAGGATCCAAGAAGTTGTTGAGATGAGGTGAGGACACAAATGGACCCAAAAGAGTAGAGGAGAAAAAGAGTCGAGAGATATGCAAGAAGATCTAAGCTGATAGAAAAATATGAGAAGAGGAGTAGAGAAGAGTTATCCAAGGGTGCACAACGAGGTGTCGGGACCATACTGAAGAGGAAGCTCACACTAGGTAGTGGTGTGGGAGAGGATGCTGTGCCAGAGTGGAGCAGAGGGGAGGACGAGCCTACAAAGAGGCTTGGCGTGGAAGATACTAGTAGTGATAGTAGTGGTAGTGAGGGCCTAGATGATGAAGCCCATACCATTTGGCTGTTGCAGTATGCTGCAACCTTAAGAGAGAAGATCTCACACATGTGTGGTGCGCGGTTGAAAATTTGTGGTGCACCCATAGAATAAGAGGAGGAAGCGCCACACGGTTATGCATTGAAAAGAAGAGAAGTTGTCACGCAATACTATGAGGCACCAATCATAAGAGAATTTAGCACTCGACATAGTGGCAGTGCGTTGAGCAGGAGAGAGGATGACACATAAAGAAGATGTGTGCTAAGTGGAGAGAGCGATTCTACGCAAGGTGAAAGTGCGCAGATCGTCCCTAGAGGTGAAGCAAACAATGGCAGTACACGGATCGACACAGAGGTAGGCACACATGTTTGTGGTGTGCAGTCAGGTCAAGAAGAGAGGGTGCATATTTTTGGTGCACCAGAAGAGAAGGAAGATGGAGGCTCCCCCAGTGGTGGGGGATATGAGTTGATATTATTGGATGGTCTTGTGCGACTGAAATTAGAGAGATCTTTGGGTCATATCACAATAATTTTAAGAAGAAGATGGTCTTACCTCCTTTGTACCACCCCCCTTGTGCATTTTTAATAAAGAAGAAAACACAATAGTTAGTGAAGATATTTGAGTCGAAGAAAGAGAAGAAGGAGAAAGAATTGACGAGACAAGTGAAGAAGAAGGTTAAGTAAAAAATACTTTACCCCAAGTGATAGTGGTGTGGAAAGATCCAGCCAATAACAACCATAAAGGAGGATCTAGTTCTAATTTGAATATGGAAATTCAAGATATTAGATAGAGGTTTCCTGTGTTCCATGGAATAGGTAAGGATGATGCATATCAACATTGGTTCACTTGTGAAGAAATATGTTATGTAAAGAGAGTTACATACGACACGAATAAGATCACACAACTCAAGACTACATTCAGGGATATGGCCCCGACGTGGTACATGAAATACAAGGCTACTACGCTAGTAGGAAATGCGAGGTCCCTGGCTGAGATCAAGCAGGATCTGCTTCAGGAGTTTCAAAAGCCGAAGTCAGAGTCCCAATTCATTACAAAAATCAAGGAAATCAAATAGAAAGAAGGAGAATCTGTTTAGGATTATGAGCAGAGGTTCAAAATATTGTTGGATAGGTTGACATTCCAGATTTAGGATGTGTATTACAAAGAGTGGTTCATTGCGGGGTTTCTCCCCCATATTTGAGTCCCGCTCACCCAACAAAAGGTGATGACTCAGGTCGAGGTAGTCAAGATCACGATGCAATTGGAGGATACACCTAGAGGCACAAAGACATTGGCTGGGTTGGCGCAGGTTCAGTCACAAGTAGCCAAACTAACAATAAAAATGCAATATATAGCCAAGGCTTATGTCATGCATAAGCACATATGGTGTACTACATGTCGTTCATAGGGGAATCTTCGAGACAAGTGCTCGGTCCTTCTAAATTATGTGGCAACCGATGCACCGAGTACATTTCCATTGGGACTATCAGAATTGTGTGAGATTTGCAGGCAGTAGGGTCAGGTGCCACCCCACTGTCTCACATTACAAAAGTATCAGACAATGACTCACACCCCATTCTGCGAGTTTTGTAAGTCTATAGGCCATGATGTCAATAGATACTACTCCCTTCAGTTAATGCAAGACAACATCTGGCATGATTTTCGGGTACAAGAAGAGTAAAAGGGTGGTGAGTGTGGTGGCGCCGACAAAGGAGAGTATCAAGGAGGACCCCAAGGAGGATATGGGTGCCCGAGATCGTAGATATGGTGGAGGAGATACTAGACCCCCCACATGTTTCAATTGTGATAATATTGGTCATGTCTCATGATTCTGTACTAAGAAACACATGCTCTCCGCATATTGTTATAGTCCTAAGCATGTAACCAATGACTGTCTCGACTTACTAAAAAAGTGGGAGGAAAAAAAGAGTTAATTGTAACATGGTGCATGCTGAGTCGCGCAAAAACAAGAAGAAGAATGGGGAAACAGATGTCCATGTAGTAACCCATGGAGGTGAGAGTTCAAGATGATGAAAAATCTTGGTGGGTATGATATGGATGGAGTAATGTTGGACCTAGGGTCCAAAATGAAAATTTTACCCAAGAAGTCTTTGGAAGTGATGGGTAAACCTAAGATGATCTGGTTTCCCATCCAACTTTGATTATCCAATCAATTCAAAATCTATCCCACAATTGGAGCAAGTAGAGGTCAACATCAAAGGAGTGAAAACAAAGGCTAACTTTGAAGTCATCGAGATCATGGATGAGTTTGATCCATATCTTGCATTGCTAAGAATTGACTGGGTCTTTGAGAATAATCCAATGTTAAAATTGAAGAAGAGGCAAATGTCCTTCGAAACTAACACCCTGCACGTGGTCACACCACTTGACCCTTATGAGGGAAACCACTATAATGAGCCTATAGATAAGGATGTGAAGAGCTTGGGGGTTGAAAATATTTACAAGGTTACGTGGCGTAAGGAGGACTACATCAACCCAATCGCATATGGAGACCTAAGATGGAGGAGTGTCAAATATTATGACACATATTCTGATGATGCCCTGGATAGATGGCATAACAAGCTCTATGAGGTGTCAACAAGGAGGTGCGCACATATCACGACAAAAGAGTGCGTGAAAGGCTTTGGCTCCTATTAGTATGATGGGTCAGAGCCAGTGGATGTATTAATTGCATGGATACAAAACATTCCTGAGTATCAATGAACTCACACACTTGACTCAATAATGTTAGGGATTCCCACGGTCTAGTGGGATGCACATCGAGAATCATATCACGAATGGGGCAGCTCTTGAAGCATCTGTGCGCGAAATATTTTGACCAGATGTAACTTAGAGCTTCAAATTGTGGGATTATTTGCGAACCCTCTAGAAATCGTGACTCTCTATGATCATACCTGAGCACTAGAAGTTGAGGTTGCACAACAAAAATGAGATGTTGGCTCCCTGCCCCTTAAAGAGCGCACCGTGACAATACAAGTCGTTGCTACACAAACAAAGGAGATCACTTCCGCTAGGGAGGAGTAACAAAGGATGCGGGAATTGATCACTCCAATGGCCAACAGGGATATGAACTGTTATACTTAGCTCTTAGAACTATAAGCCACTGCCAACCCCATGTTTGAGCAACTCAACAACACAAATCTCACATCTGCGACAGTCACAACTGACGTCGTGGAAGCGACTATCCAACGTACATATATACTTCAAGAGAATTTTTCTGAGCCTTAGCATCAATTCATGGAATTTTTGTAGAATCTCAAGGGAATGGTGATGTTCATTTCCGAGATTCTTCCATAAAGCAACTGGCTTGAGGATGAGCTAGATAATAGTGGTGGGGGCCTCTTGACGCCCAAATTTTTGGGTCCAGTTTTGCGCGCGTGCACAAATGAAGTTGTGTGCACTCATTCCATAGTTTTTTGCATACATAAGGAAAGGTGCGAGGAATTCCATAGAGTGCACATCATACCGGGTTTTGTTAGAAGTGCACCAAGTATAAATATTACCAAGTGCACACTGGTCCGAGTTTTATCAGTTGCACCAGAAACCGAGAAGATGCCCACCGAAATCAAGAAAAGAATCATCAGGAAATCTCCCAGAATGATTATTTCCCACAACATATGAATATGTGGGGTGTGTTATCCCCAATTTCTAGGGATAACTAGGAGATCATGTCTCGAGGCCCACAGGTCCTAAACATGGAGTACTGAGACTAGGATTGACCTGAGCATGGCCCTGGAGGGCCCATCCTTTTCTTCTTTTGCCATACTCATCTTGTCAGCAACAACAACATCCATCACCATCGGCTTGGTCTTGTATCAGAGAAGGCTCTTGCTCCATGAGGTAATTGGTCCAGGTGTCATGGTATGTGCCACTTTTGATCATTATAACCTTCAAATGTATGCATCTAATTCCTTTTATTTTTGACGACTGCTTGAATCTTACACTGACCCACTTGACCATGCTTGGGGAGATTGACTGGGTGCCCTAGCAAGCTTGTACCCATAGGTTTTGGTTTTCCATTGGGGGGTTTCTAAAGAGCCATCATCCGCTCCCATCATACCATCACTTTTTCCATCTTGTTTCCCGCTCATCTGTCCCATTCCCCTTGTCCGGGCATTAGGATGATATTTTTGTGGGGTTGCACCTTATCTCGTGGGAAGAAGGGGCTAAAGGCCCAGAAGGTAAAAGCAGCTGGTAAAAGATAAAAGCCTAAAAATGAATCCTCGATATGCTTCGCCCAGGGATCCCCAAGAAGGTAATAAAAAACCTCTTAGCAAGAAACAAGAGGGACCCGAGAAAATAACAAACAAGACCTAATAAAGAGGATAGGGGGTCTCATCACGAGCCAACCTATTATGTTCATAGGTACCTAACAGCATGACATTTCCACCATCTGGTTACCATGCCAGGGTAGTGACCTTTGGTTGCATGGCTAAGGGAAAGGGGGTCTCATCACGAGCCAGCCTTATCACCAATGTGAAAGTACTTGTGGGTAACACTGTCAGCTCTGGTCACCACGCCAAGGCAGTGTCCTCTGGCTAGCCCTTGAATAAAAAGAAAAAGAAGAAGAAAAAGAAAATAAAGAAAATAATAAAGGCAAAAGGGGCTTGGAAAAATTTGCATCCATGACGGGTACAACCCGCCTTCTACAAAGGCACCCATAGGTAATATCATGCATCCCTGGCTCTCACTCTACCCTTATGTCTGGACATCCCTTAAAGCCACTTCACCTCGTTACATGGCTTGGATGAAACCCCTTGGAAACTTTCCTTTCCTTATGGATACTAGCCCAATAGGGTATCTTGTCCTTTTTCTCAACCTTGTATTGTAGGTTTTTGTAGAGTCTTTGAGCTATAGAATGATATATCAGGGATTTTATGCATATGTTTGATAAAATTGATGATGAAATGTGATTGACATTGCTATGATCCCTGTGACTAATGAGCCCATGGAGGGCGTAGTTTTTGATGTGCAGGACCATGCCCGATGGACATGTACCACATGGACCGGTACACATGGGGAGACGATTAGTTCGGACCTCCATGGGGCTGAAGAGCCCATCATATGGTTGTTGAGACCCCATCAGGGGCAGAGACAGGACAATGTTTGACCGAGGTCTTACACCGAAGAAGAAGAGGATGTTAAATCAGGGGCACTTTGGCTGAGCCCGACCTGGGGGGTTGACCCACTTCCAGTGGAACGTTTCCCTTGGATGGCCCAAGATGTCACCTAGGATCCATTGACATCACCTTGAGCGTGTGACAGTTTGACAGGGCAGCTGGCACGTGTGGCATGGTTGGGAGGCCCAAAGAGGGCCAACGTTTCATCATTTTGTGCTGCATTTTCCCTAAAAAGGGGCTAATGTCTCCCTCAGTAGGGCTTGACGTCTTGCTTATGCTTAGTTAGGGTTTTGATTTGACAATTTAATGTAAAAACAATATGATTTTGGTTTGTAGCCTTGTCGGCTATTTTTAATGACCTAAAATTAATTGAAGGTCATGATACAGTATATATTGAAGAGATTTATCCACATTTTAATAACACAACTCACTCTCATAGTGAGATCTGATTTTTGTGCCCTTGTTGGGTATTTGATCTTTTAAGTGAGGTGCACTTGTTGAAGGAAGGATTTTCTTGGCATTTTTGGCATTTCTCTTGAAGGAAGGTTTACAACTAGGGTTTGCAATGCTATTTCTTCATGATATGTAAGTGTTTTTTTTGCAGAACTTCTTAATTGAATGGTTGTAGGATTATATTCTTGCATTTATTATAAATTTTGCTAATTTTAAAACCCTAGGGGACAAACACACAAGTAGGTTGTTGTCTCATGTCCCCTAAAAGAGAAAATTTCAGCCATTGAAGAAGGAAGGAAGAGCCTAGCCATTGCTATACTCTTTTTTACTTCTTCCCCTGTGCTAGCCATGCTTTTAAGAGTTAATAAGGAGGAGACGTCCCAGGCCTAGGTTATCTACACCTAGGGCCGTCCTGCTTCTAGGGTTTGGTGATAGGGCCTTGCCATTGCAACACTCAGCCTCACCTCACTCTCTTGTCTTGACTTATCTTTTATGCTAGCCATTTTTCCAAGTTTAACCTAAGGAAGGAAGAAATATCACAAGGCCTTGCTTAAGCAACACTGGAGTGAGCCTTTTTCCCCTAGGGTTTTGATTCTGGGGCCCTGCCATTGCAACACTTCAGAACCCTTCCCTCTAGTCCTTAGCCTATTTCCTTCAACCTTTTTGCCCTCTCTTAAATTGACTCCATTTACCTTTAGGCACTGATCTCAGGTCCCCAGCGTTGAAGTGATAGTGGTCAAACAACTCTTAAAACTTTTATAAATTTGAAACCCTAACTAACTACTAACCCTAATAAGGCTGACGTCACACTTGGTTATTCCATCTTGACGTAGCACTTTCTATTGATAAGCAATTAGATGGTGTTTTAAAGTATTTGTTAAGTAAAGGATTGATTAAATACATTGTTGTCTACATCATCTCAATATTTATTGATGAATTGATATTTTCCCATTGCTATAATTATAAACACTAATCTCATTGATATCTATTGTTATAATTGCTAATCTATTGACATCAGATAGTTATATGAAGTACTAACCCATTGAATTATAGCCTGCATATATTGTTTTTCTATTGTCTTGTTCCGGGCAAGTGTTCTCATTTGGGGCTACACTTCTTTATTGGCTGTTTAGCCGGACTGTCTGATCTTGGTGGTAACCTGTGAGGAGGGAATTTTACTTTGATCTTTATACCTTTGCATCTTTAAAACCCTAGGTTACCGGGGACGTCTCCCCTGGGCCTAACCTCCCTAAAGAGAAAGAACCTCCCCATTGAGGTGACATTGGGTGGGGTAGGTTCCTGTTACACCAGTTTGGCCTCTATCTTCTAGCCTTTTGACCTAGCTACAAACTGTGTGATAACATTTTGGCACCGTTGCCGGGGAACACTGAGTCAATTCTCCTCAAACGAAAAATATTTTCGGTAAGCCTTGCCTAAAAGACCTTTTCTTACAAGCTTACCTGGCGACTCCACTAGGGTGTTATTCCCCTTTTTCTTTTGTAGTTTCAAGTAAACTATCCGGCGACTCCACAAACTAGAAGGAGTTTCAACAATCCTCCTTTGTCTTTCAGAAGGAAGCCTCCCTTAAACTCTCCTGTTGTCAAATCACTTTTCGGGAAGAGCCTTCCTTTAAGAATTGTGTCTACCTCTCAGACCGTTACAACGAACCCAACCAACAATCAAAGACAATGGTCATCTACCCTTTTCAGACCGTTAGACATGTCAGCCATACCAGGCTACCCTAGGAAAATGCCACCCAAGTATGAGAAGTGGTTGCCTAAATTCACCGGTGCTGATGCCATCAGTGTCGAAGAGAATATGAGCAACTTTTGGGCATTCTTTCAGCTTCACCCCATCAGTGATGATGCTAAAGATTTGGTCATGAAGTTGTTCTCCGCTACTCTCTATGATGCCTCAAGGCGTTGGTACCTAAGCCTTCCCGACAGAAGCATCAAAACCATGGATAGACTTGAAGAGGCCTTTCTCAAAAGATAGAGTATCAAAGAAGACCCTAATATGCTTCTC
>SNQJ01S0033267.1:84263-95605 GCA_010110895.2 Picea sitchensis
ATTTTTTTTTGGCTTCAATTAATTTTTTTTTATGTTGTTTTTATTTTTTATTTTTAAATTGTGTTTCACCTTTTTTTTTTTCAATTTCCGTGTTTTAGGTTTAGTATTTTAAGGGTCATTTAATTTTTATTTTTTTAATTCATTTTTTGAATTTTTTGATTCAAAATTTGTGATTTGCAATTTTTTTCAAGGATATTTTTTTCCAAAAAAATATTTGTTTAGGGGTGTATTTTTTTCCCAAATTAATTGTTTTCTTAATGTAAATTTAAAAATAAAATACAATTTATTAATAAGTAAATTATCAAATGGTGACACTTTTAGATGTAGGAGTCCATTTCCAGTGTTTTATTTGCGGTGGTATCAGTGGTTAAGGCCATAGTTTCAATTAGGTCATCGTTTTAACTCCAAAAAAAGTGGTGCTACCAATATCATCACTTTTCGATTCAAGGTTCAATTTCAGGGTTCTATTCACAGTGTTCACGAGATCAATGACGCGATTTTAAACAAGTCACAATTTTAACCACCTAAAAAAATGTGCTCAAGGTAGCACCCGTTTTTGAAATAGGGGTAAAATTCGACCTCTAAGAATCCAAGAACTCTGGAGACCTTAGCTTAAAATGTATGATATTGTAAGCTAAAGTCTCCAGCTTAAATGTATGATATTTAAATACAATATCTTACAACATGGATAAAATAAATAAGTATGATAAATAAAATGTTGACATTTCCATCACAACATTTATCAAGACATTAAAAAGGTATCCACAGTATAAAGACAAGAAAGATGAATTGCATAAATAAGAGAACTTTAAATTGTCTTTCCATTAAACATAAAAAAGACTATGATGGATAAAACATTTGGAAAGTCAAGCTTCAAATCAAGGTCTTTGAGAATACAATAATGTATTATCCAAAGTAGTTCTCTCAGAGTCTAAAAAATAATTTAAGTCTTTAAATACAAATCAAATTTCTTTAAAGAAAAAGTATGCGTTCTCCCTTCAAAGAGGACTAGGATTAGCTCCCGCGGACCATAAAATGAAAAGACTTGGAAGATGAGTGAAAACAAATCAAGGGTCAGCCTGGTTTTCACAGAATACCAAGAAATAAAGGTGATGTGACAAATGAATATAGAAGAAAAAGACATAAAGAAGGGAACAAGGTTGCTGGTTGATTCACTGTGATGGAAAACACTCGTAACCTTTACTTGCTTGCATCAGATTCCTTTATAGGTGTTTGTTGTGGTTGAGGTGGCATAATTGCAGTAACTGCTTCTTGATTTCTAGTTCAATAATTCAGATTAATGCCTTTTTTAACAACTCATTGTATTCCCTTAAAGGTGCCACAATAATTTCTTCTTAGTTTTAATTTCAAATAACTGATTTTCAAATTTCCTTAGATCAATATCCAATTGATGCAATGTCTCATCCACTTCATCATTCTTGTTTCTATACCGAACGAACCATTTTTCCACTTCATCTTCAAAAAAGTCTATAGTCTTGGTAAATTCATTTTCCCAAGCAACTTTTAATGCATTAAGTTGTCCCATTAAATATTCTTTTGATAGAATCATGGTATCCATCAATAAATTAGGAACATTTAATTCTTTAGTAAGATCAACAAGTTCAAGAAATAAATCACTCTTTTTATTTCTCAAGACATTAATTTTGTTTATCATTTCCTTTAATTATTTGATTCTTCTTAACTGACATGCGTTGATCTGTTTCATTTGATAAGGCGAAGGAAATTTATGTTTTTTCCTATGGGCTTCATTTAAGTTGTAGACCTTAGCTGAAAATGTATTTACGACTTCCTTGAAAAAACCTTCATCATTTTCTAAGTCCTTTTGCAAGTACTCTATGAAACTTTGTAATCTAGACGAAAAACTAGCAATACTTTGGGCAAGCTCCCAAATTTCTTGGATTATATCAATTCTCTTTTGTATGGCATCACCAACATATTTTCTTATAGATTTCAATAATCTTTATGAGACTTTGTACTTTGTGCTGCTTTCCGAGGTATCTTTGATCATAAGTGCAGGTTGGATTGATCTCAAAGATTCTGGAAACAATGGTCCTAGTACCAAGGAAACTTATAATATCAATTTCTTAGTCTCACGATTGTAGGCCACGTGGTGCAAAGTGGCATATTCCTCTTCAAATATTTCAAGATCATGGGTAATCATAGCATCAAAAATTTTCGTCGTCTCGTCTCGATGTACTATGATGAAACATCATTTTTTTTTAAATTATTAAATAAAGTTGTTATGCACTGAATACAAATTGTATTGAGCTTTATGCCTGTACAGGACCAAATACCATGCATAAACTGACTCCAACTTAAAATCAACATGTTTTTGCCTTAGCAAGTCTTCAAACACATGGCCATAAGTGATTGAGAAAATGAGGTAAGAAGTCATATAAAACTTTCGAGTCTTTTTGAGGTTATTTAATTGTAAAGAAATTTCATTTGACATAAGATAACCCCAATCAATAATGGGTTTTTCATGCAAATCATAGTGCAAGGCATATATAAAATTTCTTGATATAAACATAGTAGATTCGAGACCAATAATGTGGGTGAACAACCATGCAAATTCTCTGTAAGGGTATTTTAATGAAGTTACCTCAATCCTGGGAGTTCTTGGGTTGTTGGTTGGATCCTCCAAGTAATTACTTAGAAACCTATTTTCTCCTTTATGTTGCTTCAGAAATTCGTCGGTCTCTTCATTTTTGAATCACATGGTAGGTGTAGAGAGTTGTAGCATTTGGGAGAGTGTTGAAGGAGCTAGAGAGATGGGTTGATGACCTTGCAATTGAATTATTCTCCGTTTCGAGATGAAGTTGTCTACACACCATTGAAAAATCTCTTTGAAGTATGTTACTTCTAGAACACTACATGCTAATGCTCTTCCTGAGGTCCAGATTAAGTTTGTTTTCTTTTCAGTTGGAGAAAGAGATTTGTAGTAATTGTATGCCCTGGACCACTGAAACTCTTGATCCTCATGCCCCAGTGTGTTCAATGTATCTCCACAATACAATTTCTTTTTCTTACTTGACATTCTTTTATTCTTTTGACAAAAAAGTGGTGCTACTGTCAATACTTACAGATTGACGTATTTGATTTTATTTAATTTCACCACGTATTTCCTTGATAACTCAATTAATTGTAAATCTTGCTTTTAATATTGCCGACTTACATGAGATTTGGATTTATTGTGAACTTTAACTGATGTACCGTGGATTTAATAACTATATTATGCTTATACGAGTGGAAGCTGATGTGGCGGGGATAATAAATGAGATGGGAAGTGGTGATGTGATGTCATGGCGGTGGAAAATGTTAAGTATGAAGGTGCGAAATGAGGAGTGATAAGTGCAAAATGTATAACCAAAAAATGTGGACCCGCAAACTTGTGGATGCAGATATGAGGATGGGTAAGGAGGTCCGCATTGAGATTGAAAATATGGTTAAGTATTGAAAAAGGTGTTTTTTTTCGGATCGAGAAGATGTGTTCTGAAGAATGCAGACCTGTAGATTGGTGGACCTAGGGACTCAAGGAAAAATGTTAAATGAGAAGTATGCAACTCTGTATCCGCTTTTGTGAAAATTGACTGAGTGTTAAAAATGGTGAAAACGGTATAGTTTGGGAAATGAAAAGTGACAAGTGCATTTTGGTGAATGCGGGGTTGTGGACCTGCAGAATTGGAGACTCAAAAAAAGTTAACAGATGATATGTAGCTCCACATCTACATTCTTGAAAAATGACTAAGTGTAAAAAGGGTGAAAGTGTATTGTGGAGGACACAGAGGTATGAGGTGCGAAATGTAGGTAGTGAAAATGCGAATTTGTGTACTTGCGGACATGGAAATGGAGAAAAGTAAAGAGGTCCACCCCACATTGCTTGAATTTGGCCAAGTCTTGAATTTTGTTTTGATAGGAGAGGAAAGAAAATAAAGGAAAATAAACAAGAATAAAGGATAAGGAAAATCCTAAGGGTGAATGGATGAAAAAACCGAGTTGATCAAGAACATGGATCAACATCTAGCTCCAACTGTGAAACAATGACCCCCTGAGGGTGGCTGAGAACCCATAATAATGTTCCATTGGGCAAAATGGAGTCACAAAAAATAAGAAAAACAAAACTAAAAATATGTACATGGAGTACCAAGAAAAACTATGTACAAAGTTTTTTGACTAAGGATGAATCAACACAAAAAATGCTTCAGATATTTCCGATTGATAGGCAACAACTAAATTGTTCCCTTCATGTCTTTGAGCAAGTATGAACTATAACCAATGTTTCTTTCAATTTGATATGCACTGATCCAAAGAGCTTCAAATTTGGTATGGAATGACGATTTTTCGTTTTCCTTGTTCCACGACAAAACCAATTGATCCTTTTGAAAATCCTTTGAAGTCGTTCTTTTATCAAAATATTTCTTCACCACTTCTTTCCTTTTATTTATTTCCAATATTGCTTGTTCTCTTTGTTCTTCTAGTTGCAGGAGCTCATTATATCTTCTCTGTATTGGTGATTGTCCTTCCTTTTCTTCACCATCTAAAATTAGTGTCAAGGAATTCAATTCAACGTGAAAAGGTAGCCTTGCTTCCCTTCCATATTCCAGAGTATACGAAAAATACCCTATACTATCCTTTGGGGTTAGAAAACTTTCCCAAGTGTATCTATTAATTTTTTATGCCAATTCTTGTGATTAGCTTCAATAGTTTTCTTGATTATTTGAATCAATGTCTTGTTTGTTAACTTTGCTAATCCATTTACCTGAGGGTAATAATTGGATGATTGTCCCATGATTATTCCATACTCACCACATAATTTTGTGAATTTTGATCCAATAAAAATTGAGCCATTGTCTGTTATAAATTTTTCTGGGACACCAAACCTGGACAAAATATTTTCTTTCAAGAATTAAATTAATTCCTCTAAATCTGCATTTCTTAGAGCTACAAATTCTTGCAATTTTGTGAAATAGTTAGTTGTTGTGATAACATATGAATGACCTTTGTTAGATTTGAGATTTATCAGACCAATCACATCTAAACCCCATTGAGCAAATGGTTGCTCCACCATGGAAATATGTAATGGCATTGCAACTCTTTTCATTTTTCCCGAGAATGTCTGACATGGGATGCATTTTCAAACAAATTCATAAGAATCTTTGAACGCAATTGGCCAATAAAAACTAGCTTGAATGATTTTATGTGCTATTACAAATGGTGATAAATTCCCTCCACAAACCCCATCGTGAAATTATCGAATCACTTCTTTCTATTTTGAATTATCCAAACATGTTAGCAATACACCATCAAAATTTCATTTGAATAATACTCCAGATACTAGATCATAATTATTTGTTTTCATTTTCAAAGTTATTCTTTCTTTTGAGGACATTTCAGGGTGGAACTAACCATATTTTAAATAAAAGATTATATTTTTATACCATTAAGAATTCTCCAAACTTGTTCTTTGGACTATAACACCAAACCCATTGGGAGGAGGAATGATTAAAGCTTCAATCCCTACCATGAATTTACACAAACCCTGTCCTTTGACAACTTTTAAAGGTTTGATTTCTAATTCATATTCTTGAATTTTGGCTAGCCAGTTTTCCCATCTTCCTTCTCTAAGTTGTTGATTCAAAAGAATTTTTATTGGTGAGTGAGGAACATAAGCAATAACATGAGTTGACAAAATATATGCCCTGAAATGAACAATTTATTTGACTAGAGACGATGCTTTTTTTTCAATGATTGAATAATTTAATTCATAAGCATGAAGCGTTTTGATCAGGAAAACAATTGGTAGTTCTTCTTGTTTCTAATTTTTCCGAGTAAATATAGAAGCAACAATTTCATCCAAGGAAAAACAATACAATATAAAATCCTTATCAAAATCTGGGCTAACAAGAACATGGGTAGTAGTAATGGATTGCTTAACTTCTGTGAAAGCCTTTTGAATTTCTGATTTCCATTCAAACCCGTGATCTTTATTTAGTAAATTGTTTATAGGTTTGACAATGGAAGAATAAATGGGGACAAATATTCAAACAAAATTTATCTTCCTGAAGAAGGATTGTACTCCCTTTGTTGATGTGGGAGGATTAAGGTCATTTATTGCTTTGATTCTTTCTGGTTCAGTATACACTCCTTCTTTACTTACAAAATGCCCTAGAAACTTTCCTTCAACTACAACAAGTAAGCGTTTTTTTTCAGATTTAATGATACACCATAAATTATGCACCTTTCAAAAATATTTTTTAAGATTTTCAATATGTATTGCTCTTGATTTTGAATAAACTATTAAATCATCTTGGTAATCAACCATGAACATTCCAATGAAGTCTTTGAAATCATAATCCATCGCTCTCTAGAATTTGGCACTTGCATTTTTTAATCCGAATGACATTCTGACATAAGCATAAGGTCCCCATGACGTTACGAATTCCGTTTTTGGTCTGTCTTCTTCTGCTACCAAAACTTGGTCATAACCTGAAAACCCATCCAACATAGACATTATGTTGGAATATTCATCAATACTTATAGGGAGGGGTGAATCAATATGAACACTTTTTACCACTTTTATCCACAATATATAAACTTCAACTTTATTAGCAATATTCAACAATTTATCATTATCATTCAATATATCATCAACAATATAAATCAACAGTGCATAACAAGTGACCACATATACACAGTACACCAGAATTTATGTGGAAACCTGTTGACCAACATTTGGTCATCTATATTTTCCTACTCTTGTATTTATAAAAAATAATAATATCAGAAGGTGAAAAGTTTTGAACTATTATAAGTTCCTTCAATATTCCTTGTTCTCATCTTCGCCACACATTTTTTTTATTAGAAATCTGAGTTCGTATGCTTAAGATATCCAGGTTTAAAGTTTCAAGCGAAAAACAACGCCTTTGCCATGTGGAATAAAGTTAATTTCTTGAAGACATATCCAAATTTTTTGGTCCAAGACCCCAGTTTTATTCAAATTTTGGGCCCAAAACCATTAAAAATATTCATGTGCCAGGTTCAACACATTTAAAAATATTCTAGTCTATCATTCATGGGAACCCGCCATACTCAATTACCCACTCCACTCCATTCCATTATCCCATACTTAAGTTTTATTTGAGTTATGGCAGCCGGTTGGACTTGCCATAACTCCCTTCCCTCTCCCCCTTACTTACCTCACGTCCACCTCCGACACACTCATTTCACCCCCTTACTTCCGCTCCCCTCAAAATGCTTCCCCACTATTCCCCCTCACCTTCCTCACTCCCCCTTTTCCCCTTTATATCATACTTAAAATTTTAAAAAAATAATAATAACCGGACTCATGGGGACAGACTCACCCACTCCCCCTCATTCCTCACTCCCTCACCCATCCCTACTCCCCACATCCCTTACTTAAAATTATTTTGAGTATGATGGTCGGTCGGACTCACCATACTCCTTTTCCCTCCCCCCTCACATTTCCTCAAGTCCACCCCTGACACTCTCACTCTCACCTCACCTCACCCTATGTCACTCCCTCTCAGTCTGCTCCCTACATTTCTCTGTCCCATCTTCCACCACCTACATTTCTACCTTCCCCCCTTACAATACCCTTTCTCTGTTTCCTACACTCCCATGCCTCCCACACTTAAATCCTTTCATAAAACATTATTACTTGTATATTACTCTCCATTAACTTTTCCATTTTATACATTATTTTATTTAACCCACATGTAACCTCATGTAACCTTATGCCATGTGCCCAAATCTCCTTGGATGACATGGAAATATGTTTAAGCCTATGGAGGAGTGCCACATGGAAACCAATTAATTGGAGACACATGGAAATATATTAATGGTTGGACGAAATTTTATTCCAGGGCCCAAATTTGTCCACGAATTTTGATCAATGGTGGCTGAGTCACGATCTTGCAGAGACCATAACTTGAGCTCCGAGTGTCAGAATCGCGCAAAATGTATACTGTTGGAAAGGTATTTCGACATAGCATATGATGGTATATGTTTAAAAGGATGAAGGGTTCTACATTTTCCCCAAAAATTAAAATATTAGTCAGCTGCATTTTTAATGGACATATATGACAACTCAGCTTCATGAGCTCATATCTTGAGATCCAGTAGACGGATTTGGAAATTTTTTATATAGTTGGAAAGATAATATGATGAATATCACATATAATGATTTCCATGGATAAAGATTTTATTATAATTCCCATAGAATGAAAGAACAAATGTCCTCTTTTAAAGGGAAATTAATTAAATTTCAAAAAATAAAAGTTTAATTAAACTTTTATTAAAAAAGGAGAGGGACCCAATTTCAATATACTTGTATTAATTATGTGAATTCATTAATGAGAAATTAAAGAGATATTAATTAAAGGGAATGTTTAAGGAAGAAGCTTGTATGAGAATTTCTAGAAGGGAGAAACCCTAACTACTCAAGTAGTTAGAAAATTCCTCCTTAAAAAGAGAAGAGAGACTCCATCAAAGGTCCAAGAATTAGTATTATGGAAGGGGCAGGGCAAAAGATCATGGGAAGAAGAAGGTACAACCATGGATACACAATCAAGCTTCTAATCAAAAGAAAGAAATCTCTATCTTCTCAATTCTTTCTATTCTTCTACAACACTTCTCATAGTTTTATGCTTGAATCTCAGAGTTGGGGACAAGGCTGGGCTGTTGAGTGTTCTTCTTATATTCTTCTAATATCTTTTCTTATATGATCATGGAGTATTTGTAGCCACATACATAGCTGCCAAATATTTTGTAATGAAGAACATATTTCATGAATAGAACTCCACAAAGAATTGTTTCGGGGTTGATCTTGATTGTATCTTGAAGCTTTGAGTTTTAAGTATGAGATATTTGAGGTTGACCTATCAATTTCTGTTTTATTACTTATTGTAGTAATCCGTTAAAATTATTTGAGATGATCAAATCGTTCTCTCCTATTTATCATGAAGAAGATGTGGATGTATTTATATACGAGTAAGAAGATTGTGTGTGATGTTGATCACAATTTAATTATGATGTTGAATCCCTCCTTCAATATTTTCTTACTGTAAAAAGACTTTTGCTGCACATAAATATCATATTGGGTTATTGAAGAACCATTTTTATTTAAATCCAAGCAATACATATTTGGGGTTTTCTATCTAGAACTCTCCCTACTCCAAGATATTCAAAGATATATCTTTAAGCTAAAGAGGAGAACCACCTCTATAAAAACGCAGGGGTATTTGTATCCTCGTGAGGTTTCCATTTCGGTCATAACGGATTCAAGCGTCAACATTTTTGGCGACCATACTAGGGAACGATTTGTTTTCAAGATATTTGAGGAACCCAAAATCTCCATGGCTCCAAGTTTCAAGAAGAAGATTCAAGAAATTTGCTGCTTATTTTAAGCATGGCTCACCTTTTTTGTAATTTCAAAATGAAACGAGAAGCACCAAATATTTGGGAGAATGAACTCCCTGGAAACTCCATTGAAAAAATCCAAAATAAAAGGTTTAATTCATGTCATAATGCTTCTTTATATTATTCATCAAGACCATCAATGGATTTGCAAGACTCGACAAAAGGGAAAATCACTCAAAGAAGGAGGTGATTTCATAATACCCCTTTAAATCTACCAAAAATATACTTTCAAATGCCCAATATTCCTATTGAATTTTTTTCTACATTCTTTGGGGATGCTTCAGAAGATCCATAGAAACACTTGATTAATTTTAAAGGTACATGTTATGATTTCAACCTCACTGAAAACGATGTTACATGTATATTATTCCTACAAACTCTACGAGAGGATGCTCTTGAATGGTATAGTTCATTAATTCCTAACTTCATTATTAGCTGGGATGTGTTAGAAGATTCATTTGTAGAAAAAATTATCCCAAAGGTGCATTCATATGTTTTTGCTGATGTTTTAAATGTTGCTTCCTTGCCACCCTCTCCCTCATGGACACAAAATGATGAAATGAATGATTCAGAAGCAAAATATCATGAAACATTGCACAACTTTTCTGAATCAAATCTTGTTGCTGAGAATGAAAGAAAGAATTCCAAAGACCAAGAAAAGGATATCAACATCTCATATACTCCATATGAGGAAGAAATTAAAGAGTCTCCACAAAATATGAAAGAATAATTCAACCAAAATAAAGAAGAATTGGTGGAAGAAAACAATTTTGAGAATAGAGAAGATAGCCATTCCATAGAATAAGAACATTTCCAAGACATCGCCAATGAAACAATAATCTTGAATGTGGAAAAAAAAGAAAAAAAAGAGTGTTTCAAGAAAGAAATTTCTCATTTGATTGAAGATAACAACACTTTGGGGCAGCCAAGAGTAGATTATATTGAATATTGGTTCGAAAGTATTGTCATCTTGCCAATGCAAACAAGTCTTCTGCACACATTGCTCGATCCCATTGTGGTACATTTTGGCCATGCTCCTGATTTTCATGCTCCTGATTTATTGGCAGTAACCCCAATCTCTTTCTTACTGCTAGAGCTTATTTCACAAGTCAATAGGATGCTCGAATGGCTCGATTGGAAATCTGCCTACACCTAAGGTGCCCCTTTCTTTCAAGTAAGTTAGGGTAGGTAGATCATGCATGTACACATTTCCCTTCAATGTTGCACAATAAGGCAGTCAAACTTGAAGGTAACTCTATGAAATAAGAAGAATTGCAAAAACTCATTTTGAAGATGACTCCACAACCCAATGGAGAAGGTAGTTGGTCTTGAGGTTCTAGTGTTTTCAGCAACCCACAGGGGGCCACTGTTCCGCAGTTGGAGCCAGCTGTTGACCAAAATTTGGTCACCTATATTTTCCCGCTCTTGGATTTATAAAAAAAATAATATCAGAAGGTGAACATTTTTGAACTATTATAAGTTCCTTGAATAGTCCTCGGTCTCTGCTTCACCACACATTTTTTGGATCAGAAATACGAGTTTGTATGCTCAAGATATCCAGGTTTAAAGTTTCAAGCGAAAAACAATGCCTCTTCCATGTGGATTAAAGCTAATTTTTTGAAGACATATCCAAATTTTCGAGTCCAAGACCCTGGTTTTATTCAATTTTTGGGTCCCAAACCCTTAAAAATATTCATATGTCGGGTTCAACACCTTTAAAAATCTTATAGTCTATCATTCGTGGGAACCCGCCACACTCAATTACCCACTCCACTCCACTACATTCCCTTATCCCATACTTAAGTTTTATTTGAGTTATGGCGGTCTGTTGGACTCGCGATAAATCCCTCACCTCTCCCCCTCACATCCACCTCCGACACACT
>SNQJ01S0033267.1:95614-112320 GCA_010110895.2 Picea sitchensis
AAAAATAATAATAACCAGACTCACGGGGACAAACTCACCCACTCCCCCTCATTCCTCGATAACTCACCCATCCCCCGCTCCCCAAATACCTTACTTAAAAGTGTTTTGAGTATGGCGGTCGGTTGGACTCTCCATACTCCTTTTCCCTTCCCCCTCACATTTCCTCAAGTCTGCCCCTCGACACTCTCACCTCACCTCACCTCACCCTACGTCACTCCCTCTCACTCCACTCCTTAAATTTATCCCTCTTCTCTTCCGCCACCTACATTTCTACCCTCCCCCCATACACTACCCTTTTCCCCTTTCCTACACTCCCGTGCTTCCCACACTTAACTCCTTTCATAAAACATTATTACTATTATATTACTCACCTTTAACTTTTTCATTTTATACATTATTTTGTTTAACCCACATGCAACCTTATGCCAAGTGCCCAAATATCCTTGGATGACATGGAAATATGTTTAATAATATGGAGAACTGCCACATGGAAGCCAATTAATTGGAGACACATGGAAATATATTAATGGTTGGATGAAATTTAATCCAAGGACCCAGATTTGTCCACGAATTTTGATCAATGGTGGTCGAGTCACGATCTTGCAAAGGCCATAACTTGAGATCTGAGTGTCAGAATCACGTATACTTTATACCGTTGGGAATTTATTTCGACGTAGAAGATGATGGTATAGGTTTCAAATGCTGAAGGTTGCTACATTTTCCCCAGAAATTAAAATATCAGTCAACTGCATTTTTAATGGGCATGCATGACAACTCAGCTTCACGAGCTCATATACTGAGATCTAGGCGACGGATTTGAACACATTTTATATCTTTGGAAAGATAAGATGATGAAGATAACATATAAAATTATTTCCATGGATAAAATATTTATTATCATTCCCATATAATTAAAGCACAATTGTCCTCTTTTAAAGGGAAATTAATTAAATTTCAAAAAATAAAAGTTTAATTAAACTTTTATTAAAAAAGGAGAGGGACCCACTTTAAATATACTTGTATTAATGATGTGAATTTATTATGAGGTATTAATGAGACATTAATTAAAAAGAATGTTTTAAGAAAAAACTTGTACTAGAATTTCTAGAAGGGAGAAACCCTATAGAAAATTCCTCCTTACAAAGAGAAGAGAGGCTCTATCAAAGGTCCAAGAATTAGTATTGTCAAAGATGTAGGGCAGGGAAGAATATCAGAGGAAGAAGAAGGTACAACCATGGATACACAATCAAGCTTCTGATCAGAAGAAAAAAATCTCCATATTCTCCATTCTTTCTATTCTTCTACACCACTTCTCATAGTTTTATGCTTGAATTTGAGAGTTGGGCACAAGGATAGGTTGTTGAGTGTTCTTCTTATATTCTTCTAAGATCTTTTCTTATATGATCATGGAGTATTTTCAGCCACATACATGGCTGTCAATTTTTTTTTAATGAATAACATATTTCATGAATAAAACTCCACAAAGAATTGTTTCGGGGCTGATCTTGACTGTATCTTGTAACTTTGAGTTTTAAGTATGAAATATTTGAGGCTGACCTATAAATTTCTCTTTTATTACTAATTGTAGTACTCTGTTAAAATTCTGTGAGATGATCAAATCATTCTCTCCTATTTATCATGAAGAAGATGTGGATGTATTTATATAGGATTAAGAAGATTGTGTGTGATGTTGATCACAATTTAATTATGATGTTGAAGCCCTCCTTCAATATTTTATTATTGTAAAAATACTTTTGCTACACTTAAATATCATATTGGGTTATTGAAGAACCATTTTCATTTAAATCCAAGCAATAAAGATTTGTGGTTTTCTCTCTAGCACTCTCCCTACTCCAAGATATATATTTTAGCCAAAGAGGAGAACCACCTCTATAAAAAAACATGGGGATTTGTATTGTTGTGAGGTTTCCATTTTGGTCCTAACGGATTCAAGCATAAAAAAAGCCCAAATGGGAGAAAACCACAAAATTCTTTCTTATATATATATCAAAGATTACATTCATAGGAATCGCCAACTTCCAAATTCTCCAGCACCAACTGGAAGGAGGCACCAACCCCCTGATTTAGAGGCACCAACATGAAGGAAGCACCAACTAGAAGGAGGCTATGACCCCCTGATTTACATGAACCAACCTGAAGGAAGCACCAACTACTTGATTTATCTGATACCAACTAGAAGGAGGCTATGACCCCCTTTTCTTGCCCCATCCTTCTGCCTTGAAATATAAATGTAGACCAAACTGTCACTACCACAATCACTGCCACTCTCAACCTGTCACTGCCACTAATACTGAACCATCAACCTATCACTGCCACTGATACTGAACCATCAATTTGTCACTATGAACTTGTCATCATTACTATCACTACCACTATTTCATCATCAACCAGATCCACTCACAACTACATGCAACTCATGCCATGATCACCAAGGGAATATCTCAATCCATATTCCCAACATCACCACAACCTGCCTCTAGTCATGTACCAAACAGTACCAAGATCACCAACATGTGCCTCTAACAATGCATCATATCATTATCAATATATGTGCCTCAACCATATGCCAAGCCATGCATCAAACCATGAACCATAACATCACCAAGATGTGTCTCATCATGTATTAACATCACCAAGCATGTACCATAGCCTCATCAAGATATACATCTAAACCATGTACCAAACATGTGCCACCATCCATAAGCTATGTACCTCAAACATGTGTCATATCACTCGTGATATGCCTCAACTATATACCAAAAGATATCCCATAAACCATGCACTGTAACATCACCAAAATATACCTCAACATGTACCATACCATCACCAAGATATAACATTCAAAACATGCATATACACATACCTTTGATCCTGTAGCAACCTTACTGCATCACCATACCTTGCTGCAACCTAGAACAAGCATCCCCTTTACTTTACCTCATCCTTGCTACCTCATATTTGCCAATAGATCAAGTGTTCACTAGATAGATATTCATTGAACTTGTGTATAAGAATGAGAGACTCTTGATGTTTATTTATACTCTTCCATGTAACTACTTTTCAACCAGTTTACCCTTAATTAATTTCTTGTTATAACTGTTTTACCCTTTTTCCTAATTTTAGGGTAATCACTGTTTTACCCTTTTTCCTAATTTTAGGGTCATAACTATTTTACCTTTTTTCCTAATTTTAGGGTCATAACTATTTTACCATTTTTCCTAACTTTAGGGTCATAACTGTTTTACCCTTTTTCCTAACTTTAGGTTCATAACTGTTATACTCTTTTTCTTAATTTTATGGTCAACCTATAGTTTCTCATTAAAATGACTTTTCCATTAATTAATGACTTTGTAATTGTTTAGATCTTCTTAACCATTCTTCGGGGATTCCAATTTCATGAGGCCATGACTCCTCAACCACGAGGAACCACATGGAATACCACCTACTGTTGGAAATGACATGACGATAAATATCCATCCATGAGTATGTTACCTGCATTTACGCTGTCCTTCATGTTTAAATTCCTCAAACAACTTCGGGTTCCACAACCATACCTTAGAGGGTTCTTGTAGACTTTGTCAATTACACCTGTCTCTTAGACTTCTTCTAGGGATGACATCAATTAACTTACCAACAATCTCGACCATAAAAATGACAAGCAATTCTCCAATAATAAACCAACTATCCAAAAATCTTGTTCACATCTCTGGGGCTTCCAGACTTCTTTAAGGGTTGAATCGATCACATATTTGGGTCTTATAGACTTCTCAAAGGGTTGACATCAATGAACCAACTATCCAAACCAACTTTCCAACACATTAATGCAGATCCTGTAACTTGCTGAAGGAACATTTCCATATTGGGAAAGGGGTAATTATGTTTTATGCTAACTCGGTTAAGATCCCTGAAATCAATGCACAGGAAGATCTCACCAGTCTTCTTCCTTACCACCACCAGATTCAAAAGCCAATCTGAATGTCTAATAGGAAAAAAATATTCTATCTTTCTTTAACTTCTCAATTTCTATCTTTACGAGAGGCTTTATCTTGGGATTTATTATTCTTAGTTTTTTCTTAAATGGTTTGGATCCTTCTTTCAGAGGTATAGTATGTTGGAATATTGATTTATCATATTCTTTCAAATCATCATAATTCCATTCAAATACATCTTGAAAATATTTAAAAGACAGGGTATACTGATTGATTTCTTCTTTGGTGCAACTAGTACCCAAATTTATATACTTTGGTGATTCAAGGGTACCGATGTTTATCTTCTGTGTTTCTTGCACCTTTCTTACAGAATTTTCTTCTAATGGTTCTGAAATGTTGATTTGGTGATGTCTCGTAAAGAGGGATTCCAAATTTATCTACTTCGTTGGAGAAAGTTTATGATTTTATTTATGAACTTCTCCTTGAAAATTATGATCTTCTACTAGATCAAATTCATTTACGGGGTCACCATCTGTAAGAAAATTTACAACATGCTCATCATTTTCAAAAACTTGTAAATATTCTTGATTGTCTGGAATTGATGGTTAGAAAATAGTCTTCACATGATAAGTGCCTTGTCGTTGACAATCCTATGTGTTAAAAAGGGATGTTGATATTGCTAATGTGCCAACCTTTTGATTCTTTTCTCTGGTAATGAAAGATATATTAAAAGAATTGAAAGAATACATGAGCTTTGACACCCTTTTTGCATAACATTTTAAATTTTCCTTTTTAACCTTATATGATCTAGATGGATGTCGGTGGCCTCCCACCTATTCCAACTGGTTCATTTTGGCAATTTTCCAGTTTGACAATTATTTTCTTAGTTTTCAGGTCCCTGACTTGCGAGGCCATTTTGAGGCCATAAACAACGTTTTTAGGGCTCGCCACAGTCAGAAATGATCTTTGATATATAGTAGAAAAATGTGTATTCCTTGGATAGACCTTTCCAATGGGATATCATGTGCCTAAAACGAAGATCGTATGCAAAAGTTACGACTCCGGGAAGTTGATGTACTAACTTACCCAAATGGGGCCCACATGACTTTTGGCGCTTCATCTCCTAGGGTTAGGTTTTTGGATGTCTAGGGTTTTTGACATTCTCGTTTATTGTAAAAGGGCCTTTAGAGCCTCATTGTAATCATCTTCTTGGGAATGAGCGCATCCATCACATCTCTTCTCAGAGATATGTTGCCACCATTCCAACAAGCTTGTTTTCGGTTTCATTTTACAGTTTCTGCTTATTTCCTTATTGAATAGAAAACCAGTTTTACTGTATCTCTGTTATTCTGTGTTAAGCATCTTTTAATAATCTGTATTCATTCGTTCTTCTCATAAAATCCAGTTCATTATATTTCTTTCTAATGTGATTAATAATCACCTCTGAATAACCAATGATCATTAAATTCTCAACTTTCATTTGGAGGGAAAAAATCATACCTTGAATCAATGCTTCATATTCTTCCTTGTTATTTGTGCATGGAAGTTTAATTCTAATTTCACATCGGTGTATTCCATCTTTAGGACTCTTAAATATCATTCCTGCTCCATTTCTATATCTAGAACATCCACCATCAAAGGAAATTCTCCAATATCCTTGAAAATCATTTTCCTTTTCTTGTTTTTAAATGCTGAGTTGCTCTGAATAAAACACAACATAATTTCCCATTCCTACCTCAAGATAATTCCTCATCAAGACATTCTCCTTTTTTTTCTGAAAGAAACCGATTTCCTGACTTCTCTAGGAACTCTTACCATTGTTCCATTCTTATGAGGAAACATCATACAACTTCCATCATTCATTATATAACCTCCAATCATTGAGCACCAATCTATAGCAAGAACAATTCTGTATGCAGAGGAAGATCTACCACTATAATAATGAATATTGTTGTGATATGAGGAGTGAAAATTATCCAAGCATAAGTTTTTTTTATTTCCCCATAGGCTGGGACTTTTTTTGAGTCAATATCATAAATGCTTTTACTAGTCTCATAGTGCCTCGTACATTCCATCCCAAGTGCTTGCATGAATGACAAAGGCATGATGTTATTAGTAGCCCCACTATCAATCAAACAGTTGTGTAACACAATATCATGATTCTCATGGTTATATCGAATGGTGGAACTTTCCCTCTTGGTTTAGATAATGAATAACATTGTTATTGTTTAGAATTTATAGCTGCAACTTCCATTCTTGTATCTGAATAATCAAGTATTCTTAAACAAAATTCCCTTTACTATGGTATTTTGACTACCTCCATAAAAAGAAAAGTGATTTTGAGTTTGGATAAATCATCTATCACATTATAGGTCATTACTTGTGGAGTCTTAGCCTGGTTAGCAACAACTTGTTGCTTTGTTGTCTCTTGATTCACTTTAGTCTTTTCTTTTTCGGGAGCCTCTTTTTTTTTAAACTTGTTAGCTTGTGTTCTTGTTTGAACAATGTTTTCCTATAAAACGTCATATTCTTCTTGCTCGTTAAAAATGTATAAATATGATTCTCCTTCATCAATCTATACTGATTTTAAATTTTCGTCTTGGATGATGTTTGGTTCTTATTCAAGATCTTCAAAATTTTCTTCCTCAATAATTTCTTCTAATACAAGAGAATTTGGATTTGGAACGCGGGGTGCTCTTGGCCTTTGTTCTTGATTTCTGCAATCATTTCTTACCCTTTGTTCTTGAGTAGGGATTCTTCTTTGTTCATGAGAAATAACTCTTGGATTTTGATCAACTAGAATAAAGTTTTCATCTCTTTTTAATCTGGGTAGCTCATTTTTCATTTGTCGAATAGTCCTATTCATTTGAGCTATTTCCAATATTTGTTTTGTTTCTTGGGTAGTAGATGGATCATTTCTTATATTTGGGACAATAACTTGGAAAAATCCTCCCTAAACTCCTTGTTTTTTAACATTTCTCGAGGTTGATGCTCCTTGATATTCTATAGTAAGGTTAACCATGATCCTTTGAACTTTTCCAAGGATAGTCTCAAGGTCAACATTTGTTTCTATCATAATTTCTTCCATTTCTGTTGTTTTGGTTAGAAAACCATCTAAGTATTCTATTTTAGGAGCTTGATAACATATTTCACATTAGTTGGAATAAAGTTCTTATAACATACGAGTATAACTGGATCATTTGTTCAGTGTGCTTCTCGAATTTGATTTAAGATTTTGAAAAATCACAACTTGAAATCTTTGATTCTCTCTCCTTTTCTCAAATGAATTTGGGTAAACTATGTGAACAATGTATGCTATGCAATCAAAGGTGCATACATGGTCATAAACATAGTTTCTAAATCATAAAAGGATGAAATTGACTAGGTAGGTAGAGACATGTACCATTCATAGGCTGGGCCTATCAACGTATGAAGAAAAACTCTTACTATTACATCATCATGGTCTATTAGATGTATTTCACACATAGCCAAAAATCGCTCCATATGTCTTTTTGGGTCCATTAATCCATCTCCTGAAAAATATTGGTAGGACTCCTTGTGGAAGAGTGGGTAATTGGTGTTGTTCCCCTTGAAGATTTAATGGGTTATTTCTAACCCTTCTTTGTGGGATTATTTATCTATAATTTAATTCTCTATTATTCCCAAGAAGATCATTTATTTCTTCTCTATTACCCATTGCTTGAGTTTATATTTTCTCAGTCTTAGAACTTTGTTCAACTTAAAAAATTTGAAGTTGTTACTTTTACTTCTTGTTATTGGCAGTTTGTATGTTTCCAGTCTTTTCTTAATTTTTGGGTGTTTGTCTCTGTCTTCTCACGATTTCTCTTTCTTCTTCATGAGAAAGAGTCTCCCTTTATTTTTCTAATTCTTCTTAGGTTATTTCTATCCTTATTGTTAAGTTATACAATTGGTACAATAGGCTCCATTGATTTCTAAGACCAATTTGCAAATTTGGTTGATTCAGGTCAGGTTGAGTCATTAGATTTCTGTCTACGAAGCCAACCTTTTTCTCTCCCTAGTATGGTCACAAAAAATGTTGACCTGTAAGACTATTTTATGGTATTAAGGTCAACCTCACGAGGATATGAATCCCCCTGCATTTTTTGAGAGGTGGTACTCGTCTTTTTCTTATAAATTTATAACAAAATCTGAGAAGGACCAGATTTTGTAAAATCTAACATTCTTATTCAAACAAATACTTGGAATAGGGACCAAATACATTTCAAAAAGGAAACAAATATATACAATATCTTAAAACATGTATAAATCAAATATGTATGATAAATAAAAGGTTGACATTTCCAGCACAACATTTATGTTAAGAACCAAATACTTGCATACAGAAACACCACAAAGATTCAAAGAACAATATAGAAGAACCCCACTTTATTATATCAAACCCTTGAGGTAGGGCAACACCATACAATGGATACTATCATGGAAGGGATCCTCTCCTATTCACTTTCCTCTTTGAGGGGGCTTCCTCCTATTGAGCTACCGCTCTAAATACAATAATTCTCTTCATATCCCATTACCTAATGCTTGAACCCCTTTATATAGTGCTACCATCACCTAAGAACATTCTAGAGGAGGAATCTTATAGAAGTAGAACCTTCTAAGAAGTCTTCTTACATTTATTATATCTAACTACCATAGTGGGCATTATTTAATAATATAGTGGACCTAGTCCACCTTACATTGAATGGCCTCCACTATTATCACTATGGGTCCTCGGCCCCCTCCTCACTACCTCTCTAGCTACCTAAAACTCCATTCCCCTTAAGAAAGTGTTGTCGTCAACGCTTGATGTACAACCATATACCAGGGTCCCATGAATAATTGTGGACCATAATGCTGAAGAAGACTAGAGAACCAAGGTCCCATGTAGAAAGGAAAACCACTATGCTGAAGCAGTCCAATCACCATTGTAAACTCGAGTCCCATGTCCAAGTGCTCATGTGAACTCCTAGTGGAATATTTTGGAACCCAATAACCAACTCAAAATAATGCTCCAAAGATTGACACCTGTCATGTGGATCCAAATAAGAAGATCCATCCACATAGTGGAAAATGGTTGTAGCAGAATCGGGAAGGAATAATACCACTGTAGAATACGCACGACGAAAACTGGTAATAATCATTGGCTCCCAATTTTTCACATTGATGTTCTATACATAAGGTGGATTAGAGTCATCAAATAAAATATGAAAGTGGTTGTCATCCCAGAAATGACAACTATCCATATACCAATCATCACAATCGTCCTCAAAATCATACCAAGCATATATTTCTTGATTATATTCATCCCTGATGTTGGCCATAAGAAATATCTCCTGCATGATATCCAATGAATCTTGAATACTACAAAAACTATCATTGAGGCCATATGTGAGGCCATCTACAAAGTCATGTAATGTGTCATTCAATTGGACTTTGACTGCTTCAGTCATCTATAGAATTTCTTCGAGGGTTTGAAAGGAAATAACCATTGGAAACACCACATAAAATATACCAAAATAAATATCTTAAAATAATTTATTCAATGACATTGATCTGGTAACAATCTAAGCACCCTATGAAAAGTTATGAACTCTACAGTCCCGTCGTCGTCATGAAAAACCCAAGAAAATAGATGATTTTAAATCAACGATATCTTCACTTCTAAAGCTCCGATTTGGACGATTTGTTTTTTGAAATTGGGTGAAATTGTGAGAGGAACTCAGATATGCAAATTTTTTTGAAAAATTCAGCCTTAGATGCTACAGAAAGCATAAAAATCACGCGGTCGTCTGTGAAAAAAAAACCCCCTGAAAATTACAGATTTTAAAACTTCAATATCTTGACTTCCCGGACTTCGTTTCAGACGCTTTTTTTTTTAACTTTCTTGTTTTTCTGAGAGGAACTTAGATCTATAACATGTTTTTGCAAATTTTGAACATAAATATACAAAAATTGTTTGGAATTTCGCGCCCCCCTTTTTTTTCTTCTCCGAAAAAATCTGCAAAAAAAAAATAAAAAAATTTGCCCACAATTTTTGCCAAGGAAAGTGCTATGATACCATTTTTTAAGAACCAAATACTTGCATACAGAAACAATGCAAATATTCAGAGAACAATATAGAAGAGACACACTTTATTATATCAAATTCTTGAGGTAGGGCACCACCATACAGTGGATCCTATTACGGAAGGGATCCTCTCATGTTCACTTGCCTCTTCGAGGGGGCTTCCTCCTATTGAGCTACATATCCAAATACAATACTTCTCTTCATATTCCATTACATTGATTGAACCCATTTATATAGTTCTACCATCACCTAAGAACATTTTAGAGGAGGAATCTTCTAGAAGTAGAACCTTCTAAGAAGTGCTCTTAATTTATTATATCTAACTACCCATTTATTATATCTAACTACCATAGTGGGACTTATTTAATAATATAGTGGACCTAGTCCACCTTACATTGAATGGCCTCCACTATTATCACTATGTGCCCTCTGCCCCCCCCGACTACCTCTCTAGCTACCTAACAATTTATCAAGATAGTAAGAAGATATCCACAGTAAAAAGACAAGAAAGATGGACCGAATAAATAAGATAATTTTAAATGATCATTCCATTAAACATAAAAAGATTATGATGTACAAAACATTTGAAAACTCAAGCTTCAAATCAAGGTCTGTGAGAATACAATAATGTAGTACTACTAGTAGTTCTCTTGGAGTCTAAAAAATAATATAAGTATTTAAATACAAATCAAATGTCTTTAAAGAAAAAGTGTGTGTTCACCCTTCAAACAGGGTTAGGTTTGTCTCCAGCGGACCATAAAATGAAAAGACATGGAAGATGAGAGAAAAAAAAATCAAGGGTTAGCATGGTTTTCACATAATACTGAGAAATAAAGGCGATGTGACAAATGACTATAGAAGAAAAAGAAAGAAAGAAGGGAACAAGGTCACTGCTTGACTCACTGTGATGGAAAGCACTCGTAACCTTTACTTGCTTGCAATTGATTCCATTATAGGTGTTTGTTGTGGTTGAGGTGCATGATCGTTGTAAGTGCTTCTTGATTTTCTGGTTCAATAATTCTGATTAATGCCTTTTTTAACCGCTCCTCAATGTATTCCCTTATAGGTGCCACGATAATTTCATGCTTAGTTTTAATTACAAATAACCTATTTTCAAATTCCCTCATATCCATCTCTGATTGATGCAACGTATCATCGACTTCATTATTCCTGTTGATATACTGAACTAACCATTTTTCCACTTTATCTTAAAAAAAGGCTATAATCTTGGTAAATTTATTTGTCCAAGCAACTTTTAATTCATTAAGTTGTCCCATTAAAGATTCTTTTGATATAATCATGGTATCCATCAATACATTAGGACCATTTAATTCTTTAGTAAGACCAACAAGTTTAAGAAATAAATCACACTTTTAATTTATCAAGAAATCAATTTCGTTAATCATTTCCTTTAATTATTTGATCCTTCTTAACCAACATGTGTTGATTTGCTTCATCTGGTAAGGCGAAGGAATTTTTTTTTCTTTCTTGTGGGCTTCATTTAAGATGGAGACCTTATATGGAAATGTGTTTACATCTTCCTTGAAAAATCCTTCATCATTTTCTAAGTCCTTTTCAAGTACTCTTTGAAATTATGTATTCTAGATGAAAATCTAGCAATACTTTGGGAAAGCTCCCAAATTTCTTGGATTATATCAATTCTCTTTTGTATGGAATCACCAACATATTTTCTTATAGCCTGCAATAAACTTGATGAGAATTTGTACTTTTGTGTTTCTTTCCGAGGTATCTTCTATCAGAAGTGCAGGTTGGATTGAACTCAAAGGTTCTGAAAACAATGGTCTTGGTACCAAGGCAAATTATAATTATTTTATCCTCCTTTTCAATTCTGAAATTTCTTTTTCCATGTTATCAATTGATTGCTTCAAGGAATCTTCAATAGCTATGTGGAATTTTGCAATTTTTGATGGTGCTACTCCATCAAAATCAATTGAAGATTTCCATCTCTTTGATGACCTTTTATTCTTAGTATTTACTTTTTCCAATATAAATTTCTTAGTCTCTCAATTGTAGGCCATGTGGTGCAAAGTGACATATTCCTCTTCAAATATTTCGGTATCCTGGGTAATCATAACATCAACAATTTCCCTCGTCTCTAATAATCTTTGTGTAGACCATCTAGGTTCTTCAATGAATTTGTCCATATCCATTGCATGGGGACTCTCTTGGACTTGAGGTATGCTTAAGCTAATTGATGATGTATTCCTTTTTATTTTCACATGATTATATGTAATATGTGATTTTTCAAGATTTTTCCTCGGTGGGTCTTTATCTCTACCATTGTCTGACTCTCCAACTGATATTTTTCTAGTCTCCATTCCATTGGTTCTATTCTTCGTTCTTAATGGAGGGCTTCTTCGAGATGTTGTTGGTGAATTAGGGTTTTGATTTATCACTTCCTTGCCATGCTGTCTCTGTCCTTCATTGGTGATTTTCACTTTTCCCGTGTCATTTGAATTTTTTTAGGGAACTATTTCATGGAGATCTAAATTATCTCCACCACCCTCCTAAACTGTTCAATTTTGGTAAAATGTGAAGAGTACTCTACTAATTCCATATGTGCAGTAAATTTGTTGTCTGGGTCAAAACCTTCAATATATTTAGCTTCCTTCAAGCCCAACTATTCATGATGTCCTATCAATTCATTAAGGTGGGTTATATGCTTCATAATAAATTTCCCAATTTTCCATGGTAGTGGTATGAATTTCTTTTTCCTCTTATCCTGGAAGAAATGGGCCCAAGTCTTATATTGTCTACACATTTCTCCAACAAAGAGTTTATCTAATACAAAGAATGGTAAAAGGAAAGGATTCTTCTCACTTCCAAACAATCTAATAAAAATAAATTCCTCCGACATTTCATAGGCTCCTTTCCCAGAGAGAAAGGTAGCTGCTTCCAAGGATAGTCTCGATGTAATATGACCAAACATCAATTTTTTTAAATTATGAAATAAAGTTGTTATGCATTGAATACAAATTGTATTGAGCTTTATGCATGTGCAAGACCAAATATCGTGCATAAACTGGATCCAACTTAAAATCAACATGTTTTTCCCTTGGCAAGTCTTCAAACACATGGCCATAAGCGATGGCGAAAATGAGGTAAGAAGTCCTATAAGACTTTCGAGTCTTTTTGAGGTTATTCAATTGGAAATAAATTTCATTTGAGATAAGATTAGTCAATCAATAATGGATTTTTCATGCAAAGCATAGTGCAAGGCATATATAACATTTATTGATATAAACACAGTAGATTCTAGACTGATAATGCGGGTGAACAACCATGCAAATTCTCTGTAAGTTTATTTTAATGAAGTTACCTCAATCTTGGGAGTTCGAGGGTTACTGGGCGGATCCTCCAAGTAATTTCTTAGAAACCTATTTCCTCCTTTATGCTACTTCATAAATTTGTTGGCCTCTTCGTTTTTGAATCACATGGTAGGTGTAGGGAGTCATAGCATTTTGGAGAATGATGAAGGAGCTAGAGAGATGGGTTGATGAACTTGCAATTGAGTTATTCTCCGTTTAGAGATGAAGTTGTATGTGCACCATTGAACAATATATTTGAATTCTATTACTTCGAAAACAAAAACTACTAATGCTATTCCTGAGGTCCATATTAAGTTCATTTTATTTTTGGTCGGAGAAAGAGATTTGTAGTAATTATATGCCCTAGATCACTGGAACTCTTGATCCTCATGCCCCAGTGTGTTTAATGTATTTCCACAATATTGTTCCTTTTTCTTACTTGACATTCTTTTTTTGTTTTGACAAAAAGGTGGCACTATTGTCGATACTTATAGCTTGGCATATTTGATTTTATTTAATTTCACCACGTATTTCCTTGATAACTCAATCAATCATAAATATTGCTTTTAATATTTCCGACTTATATGATATTTGGATTTATTGCGAGATTTAATAGTTGTGTCATTAATTTAATAATGGTATTATGCTTATACAAGTGGAAACTGATGTGGTGTGGAGAATAATTGTGATGGGAAGTGGTGATGTGATGCCATGGTGGTGGAAAATGTTAAGTATGAAGGAGAAAAATGAGGAGTGATAAGTGCAAAATGTATACCAAAGAAATGCAGACCTGTGGACACGGATATGAGGAAGGGTAAGGAGGTCTGCATTGAGATTGAAAATATGGTTAAGTATAAAGGTGTTATGGAGAATGCGGACCTGCGAACTTGCAGACCTGCGAACTTGCAGACCTAGGGATTCAAGGAAAAATGTTAAATGAGAAGTATGCAGTTCCACATATGCTTTTGTGAAAATTGACTAAGTGTTAAAAAAGGTGAAAAAATTACAGTTTGGGGAATGAAAAGTGACAAGTAAATTTTGGTGAATGCAGAGCTCCTAACTTGGAGACTCAAAGAAAGTTAACAGATGATATGTAGCTCCGCATACACATTCTTAAAAAAGGACCAAGTCTAAAAAGGGTGAAAGTGCATTGTGGAGGATACAAAGGTATGAGGTGAGGAATGTAGGTAGCGTGAATGTAGACATGCAGATTTGCAGACGTAGGGACATATAATCAAAGAAAAGTAAAGAGGTCCGCCCCACATTTCTTGAATTTGGCTAAGTGTTGGTTTTTTTTTTTGATAGGAGAGAAAATAAAATAAAGGAAAATAAACAAGAATAAATGATAAGGAAAATCCTAAGGGTGGTTGGATGAAAACACCAAGTTGATAAATAATATGGATCAACACTAATGCAACCAAGAACAAACTTCCTAAAACCATGACAAGTAATAAAAAAACAAGCTATTTGTAATTAGGACAACATTACATAACATGCAAAAAAAACCCTTCCAAGTTGAATAAGCTCACATAAATCGATGCCAACAATAAGAAGACATTAGTAAGTGGAACATGACACATAAGCTCTTCAATCATGATAACGATGAATGCCACTTGCATAAGGCTAATATGGAGACAACACCAAAATCACATTTTCCCTAGACCTCAAGCCCAAGATCATTGATTCGAAGAAATGGCCCCTTTAGTAGTACTAAATACACATATTAGGGATTCTACATATATAATGAAGATGAAAAATGATTCTTCAATTTGCAAAAGTTGGTTAAAGGATAACTTGGTGGGATATCTTAACTGGTTGAGTGATCTAAGTTTCATGCAAGATCCTTGGGGTTGATCCCCTAATTTGGTTTCCTCTATTGTGTTGATCTCTTGATGTTCATATCAGGTCAATTGCCATAATAACCATTGAGATGTTTACACTAGGTATCATCTACGAAATGTTGGGAAGTTCCCGAGGGTTTCCTTGGAAAAAGAAGGTGGGTTAGAGGCTAACCTCTTCACTTCATCTTTGAAAATGGGTAGGAATAAGAGGCGAATCATAGTATATATGATCAAATGAATCAACTTGATTGATGTATCCTATTCAGATCCATTTACCATTAGTTGGTTGCAACAAAGAAATTTTTTTGCATCACATGCCAATGTAGGATTTCACATGCAATCAATCCATCCTAGGATGATGTATTTTATGATGTAGCACCATTGGGTGTCTATGATTTATTATTAGTTCAAACATTCATATGAGAGAGATGTGACATATACCAAGCACAACCACATAAGGTGCTCCTCACCATTGGGAATTGATATTACAAAACTCCAAAAGTTCCTATGAATATCATCATTGCTACTTATGCATAATATTATAATATCACAATCCACACACATAATTCAATTTGATGAAAATTTTGTTTCAACAACCTTCCAATCCTCTAAATTTTGCTTAGATCATTTTAATGCTTGAGTCTTTAGTTGACTGTGACCCCATAATTTAGTGCATCAACATATTTTTATCAGGAAAATGACAAGACATTATGGAAAAAGGATACATAACTCTTTAGGATTAGTCCAATAGATACTTTTGTTGTGATAAGGATCTTTACTCTTGCATCCAATGCTATGGGGACCATTACTACTCAAGGGGAAGCATCGATCTATGAATCATTATGTTTTTGTTATGTAGCAATCTCATTTCATCCTTTAGCATGCACAAAATGACACATGCCAACGTTTCTTTAGGTTTCATTACACTTGACACCTCTTACATGACCAATGTATATCCTTCATTATGATTCTTAAGTGCACAACTGTTGCATGATGATCAACATGCCAACTCATCATATAGATAATGGACTATTCAATATACCATGCCATTCACAACTTGTCAACCTAACTTGGATACAACTAAATGGGAGAATGTGGCCTTCCTAATGGGTGATCATGTTTGGCTAGGACCACATGCACCATAACTAACCATATTTAAGTCTCATGAGCTCATGGACCAATTCTCTTTATCATTTGACCCCCCTCATTTTGTATAAGTTTGTAATAGCGACATTTGTAAATCATTGATTTACATACTTTTAAGAAAGTAGGAATTGCGTAATGGATTAACAAAGCATCTAGAGGATTCTAGCACACATATTTGTGCATCTATTCGAATGTCATTTTCTTCTATCTCTTAGATTGTAATCTATAAAAGGTTAAACTCATAGTCATCCATCACATGACTAGAGTCACAACATTCTC
Source organism: Picea sitchensis (assembly GCA_010110895.2). Taxonomy (NCBI): domain Eukaryota; kingdom Viridiplantae; phylum Streptophyta; class Pinopsida; order Pinales; family Pinaceae; genus Picea; species Picea sitchensis. The sequence continues at coordinate 112,248 of SNQJ01S0033267.1, forward strand.
ACAATGCTTTGATCATTGACATTTTTATAATTCAATCCTTTTTTTTCCAAGTAACATATATGCGGGGAGGCCT
>SNQJ01S0033267.1:129698-141128 GCA_010110895.2 Picea sitchensis
GTTGAGTTGAGTTTAGATGTTGCATTGGGATCATCACCATGCAACATTGGGATCATCACCATGATAATTCGACCTTGTCGTGGTATCATCACCAAAGTGGTGCATTAGCCTTGATTCCTTGAGTTAACTCCTCACTACTTTCTTTTCAGTCAGTTAACTGAAGACTAGTTGACTAGTTAACTCAACTAGGTGGCAGTTCACTCCCGTAACTGCCTGAGAGACTAGAATAGGTGGCAGTTCACTCCCGTAACGGTTGGTGTGTGTCTATATCACTCTAGACCACCACTATGGTGACTTGGTTCACCTCAATTCGAACTCATTGAGTTATACAAAGTATATCATGTGTAAATTATTCATTATTCACAACGGTTAATGAGAATTCTTTCCATTCTTTCTCTCCTTCTTCTTCTTTTTCCAATTCTCTTTGCAAATGTGTGTATCACTGTTTAGCTAGATCTATTATGTGTAGGTCAACATATTTACATAATAATCTCCCACTCTCTCATCCAATCCTAAAGTATGGAGAATTCCTCACGAATATATAGCTTTTCCTTTCCATGGATGTTGTCCTCCCATATCTTAACAAATTTTTCATTAATCTCTGGTATCCATGTTAGTTTCTCATGAACTATTGGTATGGTAGCTTTGATGAGCCTGAGAATTGTGGAGCATGTTATTTCTTTAAGAAGGTATTCTAGACATATTTGTCTTGCTCCATTAAAGTATTTATTTCATAAGACTTTTTTCCACCAAGCTAGATTACCCGTGATTAGTCTCCACAACAATTTATCTCCCATGGTCATAGTCATCATAGTGGGATCTTTGATCCCCAATCCACCTTTGTCTATGGGATTCCTAAAAACATTCCAATTAATGAGATGAATTTTTTTCCCATTTGATTTCCCCCCCTGCCATAATTTTTTTTGTATATCCATAACTATTTGGTTCATGAATATACAAGGAACCAATATAGTCGAGCATTGATAAAGATATAATGTTGATAAAATTTCATTGACGAGGATGATCTTTCCAACTGGGTTGAGCCATTGAGAGCCCCAATGTACAAATTTTTTTCTTCTGGTTTTTCTCACTATGCATTGTTATTCCTATGTAAATGTGTTTCTCAAAGAGATCGGGATTTTGAGATAACGAAATGACGACCCATTTTTTTCTACTTTGAACTGGAAGAGTCGAACTATTTATTGCAACACCTGCAACCTAACATTCCAACCATAGATATGACATTTTATATCATTGACTGCCCCCTCAATGCATCCAAGAGGGAGTCCAATACCTGTTTGAAAATGGAAGCAATAATAATAGAGGCTCTTCCAACCAACAAACGTGTTTTCATAGAATTGAGAGTGGTCAATTCGTTTAGTACCTCTAAAAATATGAATTCCAGGTGGGTTCCCCGATACCCTTTCAAATTCCAATTTATGGTTGATGGAATCAATTGTATGAATGAAAAAAAGGGGAGATATGGGGCATCCTTGTCGTAAATCCCCACTTCCTTGAAGAAAGGATAAATACCAACCATTGATAAGAGGTTCTATTCATGGTGAACTAATGCAATATGCTATCCACAGTATAAAAGATGGGAAAAAACTAAACTTGTCTAGAAATTTGAAGACAAAAGAGTTCCTTACACGATCAAAAGAGTTTTCCATATCTAGCTTGATGACCATAAATTTCTCTTTTCCTGTCATACTAGAGTGTATATCTTCTTGCACTAGCACAAAATTATCAATAATTTGTCTATCATGCATAATTCCACCTTGGTTGACATAAATAACCTCAGGTATAATTTTTCTAAGGCATATAACCATTATTTTGGTCAGGATCTTGTAAGACGAGTTGCATAGGAAGATGGGCGTGAATCTGACGAAGGATGAATGATTTTCTTCTTTTGGAATTGATGTTTGCGTCTGTTAATACCGAAACAATGAACTCATGAGGATATGGATCCCCCTGTGTTTTTATAGAGGTGGTACTCCTCTTTGGCTAAAAGATATATCTTGAATATATTGGATTAGGAAGAATGCTTAGAAAATAAACTCCATATTTTTATCGCTTCAATTTATACATAGAATGGTTCTTCAATAACCTAATATGATCTTTAAGTGCAGAAAAAAGTTTTTTAACAATAGAAATGTTGAAGGGAGGCTTCAAGATTAGAATATATTTTCGCTTAGCATCATATAAACAACCCTATAGATCCTATACAAATAGAGAATAGATCCATGTATTCTCAAGAGAAATAGGAGAGAAATTTCTTGATCATATCAAATAAAAAAATGAGTATTGCAGTTAAAACATAAGAGAATTTGATAAGCATACTTCAAACATCTCACACTCAGAAATCCCAAGATCTGAAACATCATTGAAGTCATGCCCCAAAGTAATTTTTTGTGGAGTTTTATTCATGAAATATATTCAACAATATACAAAATCTCTGAAAGTCACATACATGGCTGTGAATACTCCATGGTCATATCAGAAAATGTTTTTGAAGAATACAAGAAGAACACTCAAGAGTCTCAACCTTGTGCTCAATTTAGAAATTCAAGCATAAAGCTTTGAGAAAATGGTGTAGAAGAAGAAAAAGAGTGGAGAAGATGGAAATATCTTTTCGTTGATTAGAAGTTTCACTGCATATTAATGTCTATACCTTATTCTTATTATCCTCTGCCCCTTCCCTTCTGATAATGGAACCCTTCATGAATCCCTTTCTCGTCTTTAAAAATTTTTCTTTTCTAACTCCTTGGGGGAGTTAGGGTTTTTTTTTTTCTTCTTGAAGAAATCAATTAATTAAGTTTCATTAATGAATTGACATCATTTATATTCGTATCTTGAAATGGGTCCCATTTCATCTTTAATAAAATATTAAAAAAAAACTTTTATTTTCAAAAATTTAATTAATTTCCCTTTTAAAGAGAGGACCATTTTTTAATTTTCTAGATGGGATATCCAAATTTTCATCCATTGAAACCAATTTATATGTTATATTCATCATTTTATCTTTCCAACAAGTCCTCCTGGGCACAATTTCCTTTCTTGGATGTCAATATATGACCTCATGAAGTCAAGGTGTCAAGAAGATNGATGGGATATCCAAATTTTCATCCATTGAAACCAATTTATATGTTATATTCATCATTTTATCTTTCCAACAAGTCCTCCTGGGCACAATTTCCTTTCTTGGATGTCAATATATGACCTCATGAAGTCAAGGTGTCAAGAAGATTTATCAGCAAAGCATAAAAATATGGCTGATTGTTCTTTTAATTTTTGAGAAAATTTTAGAAAATTTCAGCGCTCAATACCTGTCCCATACTCTTTCTCGTCAAAATATATTTCCAATGAGGTAATTTTTTCACAATTATGACTCCTGGATCTCAATATATGGCCTTCATAAGATTAATGCTCAACAATCATTGATCAACTTTAATGGGGCAATCTGGGCCCTTGGTTTCAAATTTGTTATTTCCTTCATAAGAATTCGACCTTTTGGTAAAAATTCTTATCCCACATGATGTAGGATATTGAAATATTTAGTGTATATAATAGTAAGTGTATTATACACTTAATGAGAAATATGAGAAGAGAAGGCTATGGAGATTGATAGTTCAACCTTCCTTGGGAAATTGGTTAATAAAATAATGTTTTAAATACCTAGTCAACCTCCACCTCATGCCTAGTCAGCATGATGATTCGACCACACAAATTTCACTATGTGTCTTCACGTGATAGACCAATAATATGCCAGATGTCATATCTCCATTCGTTTCCACGTGTCACAAGTTGTATGGATGACATATGTCTCCAATAGTTAAGTTCCATTTGTCATCAAATAAGTGGATATTGGATATGCCATGTGTCATCAAGTGAGTGGATATTGGATCTTCCATGTGACATCCCTCCATAGGCTGCTATGTGTAAAGTTTTCATTGGATAATGGTAAGTCTTATAATAATTTAATAGATAATTTAAGTGTTGTGAGAATACGAATGAGAAAGGTTAAGGAAAAGGTAGTATAGGGGCAGGGTAATTTGTGGGTGGTAGAGGCGAGGGAGTGATGTAGGGTGAGGTAAGGAGGGGAGGGTAAAGTGTAGGAAGAAGAGTGTTGAGTTGGCAGGTTGGGGAGTGAGGGAGGTGAGAGAATGCATGAGTCCACCAACCTGCTAAATCATAAAATTAAACTAAGTATGGGGTAAGGGGGGTGGGAAGGGGAGAGGAGAGAAAGGGGAAGTGGGTAAGGACTCTGGCGGGTTGGGGATATGATGGAGGTGAGGGGGTTAAGGTGAGTGGGGAGTCCACCAACCAATGGAGAATGAAATAAAAATAAACTTAACTATGGAAAAAGAGAGAGTAAGGGGAAAATAGAAGAAATAAGAGTAGAGCATGGCGAGTGTGGTAAGTGAACCTACCATGCTATAATAAGAAGAAATAAAAAGGGTCTTGGGCCCATGAAGATTCAATAAAACATGGGTCTTGGGCCTATGAAATTTCAAGAAAACAAGGGACTTGGGCCTGCAAATATTTTAATGTATTTCGAAGAAATTAGCTTTGCTACACATGGAAGAAACACCTTTTACCGTTTAAACACAAACCTGGATATCTTGAGCATACAAACTCAAATTTTGAATCCGAAAAATGTGTGATGAAGCTGAGAATGAGGGTTACACGATGAACTTGTAATTAGTCAAAATTTTATTCTTTTAATATAATTATTTGGTCAACATGAAAATTTATTATTTCATGAGCAGGAAAATAGGGTTGACCAATTTTTGGTCAACAATAATTAAAGAAAATAAGGGTGAATCCGTATTCCCACCTAATTTAAAAGATCTATGAGCATAATGCAACATTATCTTTAAATAACACTTAATAAGGTCCCAAAAATGTATGTAAATGAATATGGAGAACCCGTCGGGCCTCGAGACTTTATTAGGCTCTAGATGCCATATTGCTAATTGAATTTTTGCTTCCGTGATGGGTCGAATCGATTCCATATTGTCTTTATTAGAAACTGATTTGGGAATATTTTCCAACATTTGGTGAACATTCCCAATCTCATCTTCAAATTTATATGTATAGAGGGTGATGAAGTGTTGTCTAGCCACCTCCTTGATGGCCTCAAAATACGATACTTTGGATCCATCATCCAAAAAATTTCTTCCACATTATTCCTACCTATGAAAAAAATTGGTATTCCTATCTCCTACCTTAAGCCAAAGAATCTGGGATTTGAGGCCCCATTGCTATTCCTCTTACCTCAAACCTTTATGGAACTAATTTTGAAAATAAATTTCTTCCTCCTGGGTTTTCATAGTAATTTATTCCCCTTCCATTCTCATTTGCATCTCTTCGAATTTGGATTAGATTTTCTCTTTCTACCATATTGGTGATGTAAAGGAGTATTGGTCCAATATTGTAAGGATATTTTCACCGTATTGAGTTTTTTCTCCCATATGAAATTGGGAGTACTAGGTATGCATGTACCCCACACTTACCTAACTCTATCTACTGTATCCTAAGAGTTGAGCTAAAGAGGATTGAATTTAAAAGGCAAAGGGTCATAATCAAGGACTTGTTGAAGATGAAGTGATATAGGTTTATGCTCGGAGGTTATGGATAAGATGATCTTGTATTTACGAGTTTTGTTCTACAAAATAAGATTGATATGAACAAAGAAGCGATCCAACTGAGATGCTATATGACCTAGACCTATTCTTTTGTTGGTCCAAGTAAACTTCCCTTTTATGGGCTTGATGTCTAGTAGCTCCCAATCATCTGTCATTTCTTCCATTTAAAAAAAATGGATTTTTGTTGAAAATTCCTTCCCTTTTCTCCAAGATATTAAGAATGACATTAAAATCCCCAACGATTATATAATTTTAGGAAAATTATAAAATTTTTAGATTTAAGAGAGATCTCCAACACAAGGATTTATCTATGTAGATTACTAGCATATAAACATTCTTATCATTTTGTAACTATTTGGATCATTTTGTAAGCATCCAGTTTTGTGTTTGAGAAAATAATTCCAAGATCACCTCCTGAGAATTCTAGAGAGTGCACAAACCTTCTAAATCCCCTCTTAAATATTTTGCTATTCCTTCACTCTCTTTCCAAAGTTGTTTTCTGATTTTGACTACCTCCCCAACGTTCATTTTATCCTCTTGGATTAGAAGTATTGACAACCTTTCGGATTTGATAAGTTCTTTCACAACTACAACTTTTGGGTCACTGCCTAAACCCCTACAACAATTCCAAAAGACTAAAATCATTATTTGGTCAAAGTTTTGGTGGAGCCCCCCTTAATGAACACATTTATTCTTGATTCCTTTTGTGGTTTGGAGCCTCCCATCATTTTCACAATTGTTTGCTGGGATCCTAGCATGATCTCTTTGTTCACCTTCTCCTCCCTCAATGTGCGAGCTACCTTTATCTTTGACCATCATGACAAATTTTCTTTTGAATCCCTATCATCATCTAATGACACTTGTACCATTATTTCCCTTGATTTTATTTATGGAAATGCTACCTTTGCATCCTTGAATTTTTCTACTTCTTCTAGGCCCACATCAGGTGCATCCTCTTCTTCTTCTTGTTTAGGGTATTCTTCTTCTTTAACCCCATGATTTCCCAGGGTCTCCAATGAATTCTCCTTGGCATGCTCTATTGAAGGATATTCGATATATTCAACTAAAAGGGGATCCCCAATATTTACTACTTTTTCAACCTTATGAATCTTTTGGGGTGGAGGCTCGATGATGGGTGTAACGTACCTAGGCACGCACAAGCTGGGCTATGCCACTTCAAGCCCACTTCTGGACTTCTTTCGACTTATAATCTAACTTTTAATTAATAATGATACTTGAAGTATTCATATGCATAGATCAAGAATTCATGCTAAAAAATAAAATAAATGAATCATATGTCGTACACAACAATAACCAACAAACATGCATACTATGGATATGCAATTCATAGATAAATAAATACATAGGAGAATACATACACAAGTAAATAAAACCATAACATAGAGCACTTATCTTTAATGAAATGAATCACCAACTGGCTATAGACCAAGGACATTCCTCCCAACCGTAGACACTATTGTTCCAAGTATCAACAACCGTGTCACCCCTAATCCAGGAATATGAATCCACAAGGACAGTTCTAGAGTGTCACTTGGCTTCCCAAACCAGAAAACACTCAAGCTCTCACAGGATTTTCAGCACCCACAACAATCCAAAGTACACCATCTCTATTCTACCCAGCCTGCACAACCCAAGAGAATGGACCCCCTTCTCTGCCACGTAGTCCCTCAGGTTTTCCATCTCCTTCCAGGGATCCAATGCAGCTGGTCCAGAATCTCCATGCTAAGACTCTCAGGATTCGCATTTGTGAGAAAAATTGAACATAAGCCAAAGCATCTCAGACATTCAGTCCTTAATTCATGGCTGGAATACACCAACAATCTTTCCAACCAACAAAACATGGCTCCTCTCCAAGAGTTCGTTTTCCCCTCCCAAGCCAAACAAAAATGAGGAAAGATGAGTGGGTGAAAGAATGAGTGGAGTGAGAATAGAATGAAAGGTGTGAGCGATGATCAATGAGTGAGTGAGTGAATGAGTGAAGAAGAAGCAACCCCCACCACAGACCAAAGATCAGTTTATGTATTTCTTGGAATTGAGGAACCACTTGGCCTTTCCCCTAAGAAGCTCATGTAACTGTTATTCTCCATTAAAACAAAATGGGTAAATAAAATATAAAATAAATACTTATCTCCTCAAGCCCCCTCTCTTGTGGAATCATAGCCCCATATAACTCTTGTCCTTGTTCGTCTAGTAGCCAATAATGTGTTTATTATTAATAATGATAAAAAATTACACTTCCTAGGCACACTGGCCTTTCATGGATTAAAAAAATACATTATTGAATACGGGGATGAAAACCCAGGGTGTTACATCCCCTCCCCCTTATTTTGGCAATGTCCTCAGTGCATAAAATAAACAGAAACAAAATTTCAAAATTTATTCAAAAATTTGTGGGTACTCTACCCGCATGGAATCTTCATGATCCATAGTAGTATCTTTAGGACCATAGCAAGTCCACTGGAATTTTACCAACTCTATAACTCGATTCTGGAGCATTTTGACTTTTCTTTCCAATATTCACGTTGGCTGGACATGGAAGCCTTCCTCTGTCTCTATCTGAATCAGATTCCAATCAATAACATGGTTAGGATCATGTACATATTTTTTTAGCAAAGAGACATGAAATACATTATGCACATTCATGGAAGCATGTAGTGCAATCATGTATGGAACTGGCCCTATTCTGTCAAATATCTCAAATGGACCACAGAATATGGATACTAGCTTTGTACAACTACCCAACTTCAAATATCTCTTCTTGGGCTTCACTTTTAAAAGCACATGCTCCCCCACTTTAAATTCTCTAGTTGTCTTGTTCTTATCTACATAAATTTTATGTCTATCTTGGGCTGCCTTCAAATTCTGCTTAATTCTAACCATATGGTCTTCCATATCCTTGAGCAATTCTTTCCCAAGTACCACTCTATTTGTTGGGTTGTCCCAACTCACTGGAGTATTTCATTTCCTACCATACAATGCTTCAAATGGGCTCATTTTCAATGAAGCTTGATACCCATTATTATAGGAAAACTCAACCAAGTACAAGTAAGCTTCCCACTTATATGGCTTATCTATCACATACATTCTCAACATGTCTTCAATTACTCAATTGACTCTCTCTGTCTACCCATCTGACTGTGGATGGTATGTTGTGCTAAAGTTCATATTTGTACCAAATCCTTTAAACAATCCCCTCCATAAATTTGAGGTAAAATTTGTATCTCTGTCTGAGAAAATTGTCTAAGGTATCCCATGCAACCTAGAAATCTCCCTCATGTAATTTTCTGCAATATTAGCTTCTATATGAGTCATTTTTACAGTAACAAAATGAGCATCCTTTGTCAATTTATCGACCATGACGATGATTGAATCATGTTGTTTTTCTATTCTGGGAAATTTAGTTATAAAGTCAATGGTTACCACTTCCCACTTCTTCTTTGGAATTGGTAATGGATTTAGCAAACCCGATGGGTTCCTATGCTCAACCTTAACTCTCTGACATTCCATAAATATTGCAATGTAATCAACAACATATTTTTTCATTCCTGGACAAAAGAATTGGCTTCTTACTGCTGCAATTATTTTCTGGTAACAGGGATGTCTGGCATATGGAACATTATGCATTTATTTTAATACCAAATTCCTAAGTTCTCCAGAACTAGGAACATAAATTCTATTTTTATGCATAAGTAATCCATCTTCCTTCATCTCATATTCTTTAATTTTCTTTTGTACCTTTTCTTGCTGTAAGTTTTCTTATACATGTAGGTAATGCTGATCTGCGACAACAACATCTAAAATTCTGCTCTTTAAATATGACCAATGCATACTAACAACTATAACATGCATGAGATGTACTCTTCTACTAAGTGAAATGCAACTTTATTTTTTGTTTCTTTGATATGATTGATGTCAAAATCTTATTCACTTAAAAATTCCAGCCATCTCGTTTTCCTAACATTCAATGTTAGTTGTTCAAAAAGATATTTCAGACCACCATGGTTTGTTCTTAATTCAAATATCTTCCCCATGAGATAATGCCTCCACATATTCAATGTGTGAACAATGGCAAGAATTTCCATGTCATGTGTGGCATAGTTCCTCTCATGTTCTTTAAGCTTTCTGGACTCATAACCAATGACATGTCCATTTTGAGTGAGGACTCCACCAAGTCCTTCCTTGCATGCATCTTGACGCAGTGTCGCACCCGCAGGCATGCCTGCTCACAGGATCTTCTCTTTCCTCGGCCCAAACAACACTAACCGGTCCTTCTATTTCCCTATCGGGAAATCTGCACCCACATATCTCTTTGCGTGACTCCCCCTCTCTTTACTTATCGGGGAATCAGACTTCACAACCTTGCGAGGTCAGTCATCGAGCGTAGGACTCTTGAATCTCCGAGACCCGATATGAGTCAACGCTGACCCTTCCATTCCTTTGTCGGGACTTTCTCTATCGGGATCTCGGCACTCGCGGTGTCAAGCAACTTGGTTCTCCGAATCCCGAGTCCCGATATGCCGAAACTTCGATGAGCTCACGGTTTTGACTTTTCAACGGTCCCGTCACCTCGTCAGGATTTCAGACTTCGTGGGATCATGAATCCTGATGTCCAATGTTTCGGGACTTTACTTTTCCCGAACCCCGATACAGTGTGCTACCTATCCACCACCAACTCCTATGGCCCCACACTGTACTTGTAGTCGTCGGGATATTGCGTATCGCGATTTCGCAACTCCCGTTACCAAATCTCCGATTCCTTTCTTACGAAATCCTGATAGGCGATTTCACGAATAATCCAACGCCCCTGGCTGGATTGGATCAACGGCTCTACCCCTTCTGAGATTTAAACACTATGGGAATATCTGCAGTATCCCCCTGCACCCCTGCGAGATCCAACGGCTCACGGTGATTCGCTGATTTTCCCTGGAAGATATCGACCATCCATTCTTCCTTATGCAATCCACAAAATGACTAATTGTTCGTCCACAGAACTTATCCACCTACGTGCAAACTTGCGACGCTTCTTGCCAACCTTCAAGGCACAACTTTTCTACGCTGTCCTTCAACAAATTCGAAGGTCCTATCCCTCCCGAGATTTTCCCCATGACCTCAAGTCCTTCAAGAAAACTCTTGCACACACTCCTTGCGACAAACCTTCAACAACGTTGAAGTGTTGAAGTCACTTGACTCTGCGCACACCTACAGCAACAGTCTGTCAAATGCTTCACTTAGGTTTGCAACCCTGAGACTTTTACCTGGTCTGCACACTCCTTGCACGGCTCCTGTGCCCAACTATACTTCTGGATGAATGAGAACAAAAACTATCTCTATCTGAACCCTCTGTCAATGCACTCCTTGCGGACACTTCAACTGCACTCCTTGCAGGAATTCTCTGGCTCAAATAGAGAAACAATTGAAACTCATTCCATCTCCCTCTCAGACTTCAATTCATACATGAAATCACATACACAGCATATAAAAGAAAATGTATAACAGGAAGAAAACGTTCATGAGCCTATCATTCAACACCAATACACAGAGAACAACACAAACCATGAATTTGAATCAAAGCTTTCTATTAATTAAAATGTCTGTACATGGGTGTTTTTACACAGCTCTCTGCTTCTTCTTGTTCCAAATGCTTCTGAATAATGTTACAATGCACAATGAGGGTGTCTATATCCCGTTTCCCTCTTGCGCTCTACAACTGTCTAGTCTAGAATTAAATTCTATCTACTTTACATTAACTATTTTAAATGCC
>SNQJ01S0033267.1:141138-168909 GCA_010110895.2 Picea sitchensis
CTATGGATGGATAGTATACATCATGTTGTTTCCGGTGGTATGTGGCACATCACGTGGATCCTCATGGTTGAGGAGAAATGAATTTTTGAAGATGACAAAGTGAATTGAAGAAGGAAGTACATGTAGGGCCTGAAGATAATTAAAGAAAAGAATTACAAAATAAGAAATTGTCAGGTTGACCCTAATGTTAAAAGGAAGTGACATAAATGGTATAAATAAATATCATTATACATTCATTTTATACACAAGTCTAATTTTAGATGAAATCATAAGTAAAGAAGGCCGGATTTCAAGGGAGGATGAAGTTTTTTGGTGATGTGTTCTAAGGTATGTTATTTTCATGTCATTTTACCATTTTTGCTATAACATTTTTTCTAGAACCATTCAGATGGTGAAATTTCTATGTTATTGAGAAGACATATCAAGGTACCTGTGGTAAAAATTTCAGCTATTGATTCACTACAATTATGGAGATACACTTTGTGGAAGATAGGGTTTGTGACCAGTCCTGAAGCTAGTCAATAAACAGGTGTTCCGGGTAAAACAGTCACAACTTCTTCATAGAGAATCCAAATGATGTGGGACGAATTTCATTGGAAAGAGTACGGATTTTGGTTTCTGGTGTGCGAGTTTTAGAGTCTGATGTTAAATATTGAGCACGGGGAATTCTGTACAAGTTCGGTCTCCTGAATAAACCAGAATTGAACAAGGTCTACCATTCTCTCTATAACTTCTTTTTGGGAAGGATTCAAGGAGTGAAACTTGGAGGAATTTTAGAGAATACAGTGAGTAATATTATCTATAGGATAATAGTACTCCAAGAATTGAAGAATTGTTGAAATTGAAGAAGTCTCGGGAAGCATTATCAGGTTCTATGTGATGATTGGTGGATGGTGATGATTTAATGTAAAGTTTTATTATCTCTCATATATTCTTGGGTGGAAGTAAGGGGAAAGGATGTAGAATTTTAATCTCTCTTGATATTGGAGGATTTTATCTTCCTCTTGGAATTTTATCCCCCCTTTTACATTTGGAAGCTGTAGCTACCTTTGGAAGTCATTACTTCCCTTGAACAATAACTATTGATTATTTCTCATATATTGTGCATGTTGTATTGTGGTGCATTGGTGTAACTCTTATACTATTGTTCATTTCTCATTGGATATAATTGAATGGTTTAAGTATAAGTTGAAAAAGGTTTTAAATTGTACTTGATACTGGTTCACCCCTCTTTTAGTATCAACAATTGGTATCAGAGTGGGATACCTTCAGTACAGTTTAACCATTGGAAGGAAGATCCTAAGAAGAAATGGAAGACAAAATTCCAAATGGGATTCCACCATTTTATGGAAGAAATTTTGAATACTGGAGTAATAGAATGGAAATTGACTTGAAATCTCTTGGGGCAGATGTTTGGTTCTCAGTTGCTTCAGGATACAATGCTTTGAAGAAACCAAAGACTGCAGCTCAGAAGGAACCAAAAAGGAACAACAAATTGGCAATAGATACCATCCTGGATGGATTGACAGATTCAGTGAAATCCAAGGTGGGATCATGTGCATCATCAAAAGAGATTTGGGACAAGATACAAGACCTTTATGTAAGGGAAGAAGCAGAAGAAGAAGAAGAAGAAGAAGAAGTTGAAGCAAATTACAACATCTCATATTTCAAAGAAGAAAATAGAGGTCAGTTCTTTTTATTTAATTGTGAAGGAGTATTTCATGTTGAATTTGAATGTCCTCATCCAAGGATTGAAATAAATGACACTGAAGAAGAAAATTCCAATGAAGAAGAAGAAAATCATGAAGAAAAAATTATTCAACAAGAAGATGAGAATCTTAAAAAAATAAAGCATGTTGAGATTGAAAATAGCAAGCTCAAAGACAAGCAAAGAAAACTAAGAAGTGAATTGGGTAGTTGTGAAAAGACAGTTGTCATAGAAGTGCTCTGAAAGGTACTCCTTCTAAAAATATTTCCTGAACTGCTTCCAAGTGACCATATTCTCATTAATGTGCTCAAATTGCTTCAATTGATCCCACCACATATCAAATTTCCCATGTAAATGGTATGTGGCAATTTTGGATTCTAGGTTTGATGAGTAGTTATGCAATTGAGAATAGCTTTTGAATCCAAGAAACCATGCCTCAACATCATCTTCCCTTTCACTTTCACCATCAAAGGATGGTGGCTTAAGATTCCTCAGCTCTCCTTGCAAACTGTCCAATTCATGTCTTCTTCTTTGATGCCTAACATGAGACACCTATGGACTACTTATGGAATCTTCAGATGCATAAAATTTCCTTGTTGAATAGGGAGGTCAGTGATGCCTATGGGTTCTTCTATCACTTCTTGAATAACCAGTTCTTCTGCGATAATATTTTCTTTCATGACATCTTCCCTTTTCCTCCTGTTTTGAGTTCGATCCATTCTATGTTTTCCTCTGCAACTGATTTAAGCTTTTCATCACTTGATAATTTATCTGATTTTTCTCTCTTATTAGTCTCTCATTGTCTTCTTTGTAACTTTGCACTTCTATTTTCGAGCTTCTCACAGTCTTTGTCAATGTTTCTTTCTCCCCTCTGGCCTAGTGTCCGTTGGATTCTGTCTATGCATTACAAAAACTGATATTCTAACCTTTTGCCTCTTTATCATGGTTGGAAGCTCCCTCTCCTTCTTCCATTTCTTGAATATGCATTCTTTTACTGAATTGATATGTTTACACCCCCTTAATTCTGCAAAATGTGCAAGCAACATTTTTTTAGAATTATGCATATTAATTTTTTTTTTCCAAATAATGCTATAGGTCCTTTTTCTTCTCAATTCATGAAGAATATATTATCATTATTCATATTAGAACACTTCCATGTTGTCCTTACATAATTTAATTCTGCACAGGCACTTCCTTCAAACCACTTTCCATGTGACCATGGCTTGAAACCACAGGCTTATTTACTCTTGAGCGCCTTCCTCTATATTATTCTACACAAGAGCTTGTTCGTACACAATGTCTGAGGGATTAGTCACTTCCAGCTCCTTTTTCACCTCGAATTGACCCCTCTTTACTTTTTTATGAGACTAACGTTGGGACCAAGTCCTCCGGACTTCAGCCTTCGACTATTCTCACTTTTCAATATTTGATTTCTCTCGTATTTAAACTTCGTCGAAGCCGTTCCAATAATTCTACTTAGTAGATCAGATGGTCGAGAATTGATCTCCCATCGACTGGATGGTCCTGACCCATCTGGAGGTATCAACAAGATCGACGGTCATGACTTAATAGGATGTTGAGATGGACGACCTTTATCAATTCAGGACTTCGACGCTCTGGGAATCCATGACATTACAACTCCCAAGTCGCTTAAATCCCCCATAGTGATACTCACCGAATCTCTTACCCTATCCTTCCACTATTGATCCAACAAACATGAATTAATCAAGTGTTCGGATGGATGATCCTTATTCATTTCGGGACTTCGTGACTTCAGAAAATTTCAACTCCGAGTCGTTCAAGTCCCCCAGAGTGATACTTGCCAAAGTGCTTATGCCATCCTTACATTGCTTGATCTAACAATTGAGAAAGGTGCCGAAGGGACCTTAGATCGATGGTATGCATGAGCTTGCGACTTCGATCTTTGGCACTTTCGCTGGTAGAGACGTAGGACACCCCCGAAGGCAATACTCTCAGAGATGACATGGCATGCTGACGTCACCCATGGTGATGTGGACCCATGGAATGTGTGCCACGTGTCACTAAAAAATGAGCAGGTTGGAGCCCAAAAGGTATGAATCTGGGTGACATGTGTCCCCAGATAGTAGCCCTGCCATGTGGCCTACGACACGTAATCCATCGAATGGAAGATCCACATCTCTGCTCCATATCTGACGACTTGCGTGATTTCTTGATGACAACTTTATACTTTGTGGTTTAGACACTTCGGGGCTTCAGTAATTCGAGGCTTTGGAGCTTCGGGGATCTTCCCATTTTCTAGTAATCGTCGGAGTGGCGAAGTTTGGAAGCTCCAAAACTTCACTATCCTTCCACCAATGCTAGATCTGATTGTCATCATTACTTCCAAATCCCTTCCCTTGATATAATAGTCACCGAGACTTCGGGACTTCGAAGCTTCGGGTTATAACAGTTCTAAAGGGTTCAATTCTCCCAGAGTTAAACTTTTTCGAAGTGGTCAACGTCGGAGGACCCTGACTAACAACTGAGATTTCACCCAAGCCTCCTATCACATCGGATGACTGATGAGACTTCATGACTTCGACCATTTTCATGCTTCTTCCATGTCTCCCAAAAATCATCGAAGCTGTGAAGTTCTAGAGTTTTCCAACTCTTGCTCGGCTTCGATCAATGACTGACGATCGATAGATTCAATCTGACGACTGTGACTTAATCCCTCCTAGCCTTTGGTTTCACCTTTATCTGACGTTCCTTGTTCACCTATCTTCCGATCTAATGATACATAACTCCTTCATTCCATAGTGGTGATCTCTCCTAAATTCAAAAGGGATTTGTCACTATTCTACAATCCTTTGCAAAGGATCTCTGTTTGCATGACGCTCTAGATTCTACGTGATCTCTATAATGCTACCTATCCTGAACTTTATTATTGAAAGGACATATCCATTATTAATCACAATACCTTGTCCAACAGTTCTGGCCCATACCAGTCCGATGTTTCAACCTAAAGCTCTGATACCAATCTGTAACGTACCCAACCACCCACAGGCCGGGCTATGCCACTTCAAGCCCACTTCTGGATTTGTTTCGACTTCTGTTATAACTTTTAATTAATAAATATGCTTGAAGTATTTACATGCATAGATAAAGAATTCATTCTACAACATAAAAGAAATGAACCATATGTCCTACACAACAATAACGAACATCATGCATACTATGGATACCAAATTCATAGATAAATAAATACATAGTGGAATAAATACACAAGTAAATAAAACGATAATAGAGAGAAATTGTCTTTAATGAAATGAATCACCAACTGGTTGTAGACCAAGGATGTTCCACCCAACCATAAACATTGTTGTTCCAAGTCTCAACAACAGTGTCACCCCCGAGCGGGGGCTATGAATCCACAAGGACAGTTCTAGAGTGTCACTCGGATTTCCAAACCAGTTAGCACTCAATCTCCCACAGGATTTTCAACACCAACAACAATACAAAGTACACCAACTATCTTCTACCCAACCTGCACAATGCAAGAGAATGGACACCCTTCTCTACCATGCAGTCCCCCAGGCTGTCCATCTCCTTCTAGGGCTCCAGTGCAGTTGGTCCAGAATCTCCATGCTGGGACTCTCAGGATTCATAGTTGTGAGCAAAAATAAACACATGAAAAATCATTTCAGACATGCATGCCTTAATTCATGGTTGGAATACACCAACAATATTTACAACCAACAAACCATGGCGACTCTCCAACAATTCGTTTTCCCTTCCCAAGCCAAACATAAATAAGGAAAGACAAGTGGGTGAAAGAATGAGTGGAGTGAGAACAAAATGAAAGGTGTGAACGATGATCAATGAGTGAGTGAGTGAATGAGTGAAGAATAAGAAACCCCCACCACATACCAAAGATGGGTTGATGTATTTCTTGGAATTGAGGAACCACTTGGCCTTCCCCCCAAGAAGCTCATGTAACTGTTATTCTACATTAAAACAAAAATGGGTAAATAAAATATAAAATAAATACATATGTCTCAAGACCCCTCTCTTGTGGAATCATAGCCCCCTATAACTTTTGTCCTTGTCTGTCTAGCAACCAGTGATGTATTTATTATTAATAATTATCAAACATTACACTTATTAGGCACACTAGTCTCTTTCAATTGTTTGGGCACTATGGACTTTCTTGGATTAACAAAATACATTATTTAATATGGGGCTCAAAACCTGAGGTGTTAAAATGGGTTCTTATTCTTGAGAGAGAGTGCTGAAGCTATTGTATTTGAGCACAACAACCACATTACTTGCAAGTGTTTTGAATGGGGTTGAACATACCCCATAATAGAGGAGGAGTCTCCTTGATTTTTTCCCGAGGATGACAACCCTACTCTTGATAAATATTGAGCCCTTGCTCCCAATTTAACCCCAGATCCCAATTTCCTGGTGATGTGTTTCCACTTCTCTTCTTTCTTAGAGGCGGAGGGCTATTGATTTTCCAGTTTCTTGCAATTTTTGGTGAAGTTCCCGTATTCATGATATATTTTAGACATGAATGGAAGTTGCTCATGTTGGACATATTGTCATTGATGTGCTGCCATTGATGTCAACATTCGAAGTCATTGTTATGTGATGATGAGTTTTTATGATGAATTGTCATTGATGACAAGCAAGGTGCAGAAGAACATTAATAAAACCTCAGGAGAAATAACGTAGTAAGTTTCACAGAAGACATAGTGCGAGGTTCATAGGAATCTACCTAAATCTTAGGATAGGAAACATATTAGATTGCATAAGATTAGAGCAGGAATAGATCCTTGTATAGAAGGAGTAACGAAGCACAAGGAATTCAGAGCTCAGGAGGGTTAGCGATCGAAGATCAGTGCATAAAAGAATGCACAAACAATGATTAAAATCTCAGGTGAAATAGCGATGAATATATCAAAATAAAAAACATTAATCAAAGCTTAGAAGAGATGATGCACATGAGCCATTCATTCTTATTTCTGGATAAACCAGGACATTCAGATCCGGGAGTTACAGAGGAGGACCGTCATATCAATATCCGATTAAGTCATGACAATCAAATCTCAGTAAGGGAAGATCAACGAAAATGAACCATTGCGGGATGCAAGGGTCGAGTTAATGATTGCATAAGTTTCGATTCTGCAATCCACACCGACCATCGATTGTCACCTACCAATAGATCTACGATTGGCATCAGTTCCACTACCTCGTAGCCTCAGAGTCACGAATAGATGAATACCCGAAGAGAGGAGATCCTTTGTGCCTAAGCCCACGTTCATAACTCATGGACTTATGAAAATATATTAAGAAGAAAGTGCTAATATGCACTCCGATGAAATTTTCTTCGGGAGAGTTAGAAGACTGCAAAGGCCAGAGTCCCGAAGCTTCGAATTCCTGAAGTGATCGAGAACCATCCACTCAATTCTAGATCAAATCATGGTCGTTGATTTGTTTGAAACCTTTGGACAAGCCATGATCGTCCATCTACGGAAGAACGAATATCCACCATCCGATCTACTTCGGCGAAATGCACTCCGAAAGGTTGAATGATTTAAAAGGCCCGAAGTCCTAAAGGCCAAAATAAATCTAGACCATTGATATAAGAGCTAATCACAGTCATTAGATCAAGGATTTATATGAACCTATGACCAGGAGGAGGACATGTTCCACGTCAAAAAGCACACGTGGCGCAATCAGATGATGACAAGTGTCTAGTTCTAGTTAGCACTTTAGGTTACGTAAATCACGAATCTAGGAGACATGTGGCAGCCACTCGACCAGGGCCAAGTTAGTAGTGACGTCAACAATTTACGTAACTCCGGGAGTTTTTCCTTCGGGGGGAACCAACAACTACCTAAAGCATCGAAGGTCGAAGTCAATGCTAACCGTTGATCTAAGATCCTCCAGATTCTCATATGACCGTTAGATCAAAATGTAGTGGAAATATGACGTAAGCGCTCCCATGTTGACCACTTTGGCGCTGACCAAATCCAATGGAAATTGGAACAACAATTAGCTAGACCTACGAACCCCCGAAGTCTCGAAGTAAATAGTGGTCGTCCATCTGAACCTTTGATTAAGTCATAGCTATTGGATTAAGCAGTGGAATGATAGTGTAAGGATCAAAGATAGACCATTGATTTGGTTCTGAGAATCATGCTAACCATTAGATCAATCCTTGTGAGAGGTAACTACTTCGGGGAGTTGAAACTCCAGAAGATTGGATGAGAGAGAAAATGCCCGAAGGTTGAAGTCCATAGGACTAGGTTCCAACCCCCGATCATGGGTTACGAACACATAAAGCTGTGTAGCACTGGGAACATTGCTTAAATTAATAATCCTGTGGTTTACGCATATGATCACATGTAAATGGTTTGAAGGAAGTGCCTCTGCAGAATTTGATTTCTGCAATATTTGGAGAGACATGGAATCGGGTTAAAAGAAATAGATCCATACCTGTGATCGATTTATGAAAGGCATTCTCACTAAATTAAAAATCCTTCACAATAATGTTTGAATAATAATAGATATTATTGTTAATTTAAAATGAAGAGGTGGGATGGTCCAAACAAAGGGACACATTACTTTGTAGCTCACACCAGTTGGAAGATTATATAAATGAGGAAGAATGGTGAGAAGAAAGTGTCTCTATAGTTCATATCAGAATATGAAAATAGAAGCAGAGTCCAAGAAGAAGAACTGATGATTCTTAAGAAGTGAGGGTGGAAGGGAGGAGCACAGAAGGATTCATATCCTTTACTAAGTAAGTGTAATTTAAGGGAGTTGGTGCCCTAAAGACAAGGGAGTTGGTGCTTCATGGGGTTGGTTCCCTAAAGACAAGGGAGTTGGTGCTTCTTGGGGATTGGTGCACTAAATACAAGGGAGTTGGTGCTTCTTAGGGTTGGTGCCCTAAAAAAAAGGGAGTTGGTGCTTCCTAGGGTTGGTGCCCTGAAGAAGGGAATTTGTGTCTCCTATAGTTGGTGCTCTAAAAAGGATTGTTGTCCTTCACTATTATTCATAAAAACCTTGTAATTCCTATTATTTATATTTATATAATTGATTTTACAAACAAATCCATTGTTGATCTATTGTGGTAATTAACAAAATATAAAAGTAACTGTTAATTGTTGAAAAAGGGTAATACTGATTCACCCCCTCCTCTTAGTATTCCAACAATTGGTATCAGAGTGGGTGCCTTTAGCACAGTCTAACAAATGGAAGGTAGATCTTGAAGATGGATCAACAAGAGGGAATGTCTAACAACAAAGCACCATTGTGCAGTGGAGGTGGCTATGCTCTATGAAAAATAAGAATGAAAAACTTCCTATTGGCTGTTGGTTTTAATATTTGGCAATCTATTGTAGATGGTTACACTACACCAACTACTCCACCCAAATATGCTACAGGAAAGAAAATCTGCAATGAAAACTCAAGAGAAGTTAATGCAATTCTAGGAGGATTGACAAATTCTATATGTGTGAAGGTTATGCATTGTAAGTTAGCTAAAAATATCTGGGACAAATAGGAGGTTGTTTATGAAGGAGATAGCAAAGTCAGGGAAGACAAACTACAGACCTATATAACTCATTTTGAAAATATGAAAATGAAAGAAGAAGAGAACATTGTTGAATACTTTCATAGGGTAGATGAAGTGTTTATTTCAATCAGAGAAGCAGGAGAAGAAATTACAGATAAACCTATTGTGCAAAAGATACTAAGGTCATTACCTATGAGATATGATGCCAAGATTTCTATAATTGAAGATAGGCCTGATCTTGACACACTCATAGTTGATCAACTTCATGGAATTTTTACAGCATATGAAATGAGAACAGGGAATGATAAACCATCAAAAAATGAAACAACCTTTAAGGCATCTAAAGGAAAGAAGAAACAAGAACATTTTTCTCATGAAGATCAGTCAGACATATCCGATGTAGAAGAGGCCAACTTTATAAAGAAAATCCAAAAAGGATTTGGAAAATATAAAGGAAAGTTACCTTTCAAATGTTTCAACTATGGAAGAATTGGACACTTTTCTAACAAATTTCCTATCCCAAGCAGGAGGAAAATGATGAAGAAGTTCACAACTAGAAAAACCAATACAAGAAGAAATTTTAGAAGAAAAAGAAAAACTTCTACTCTAAAGAAGACATCAACTCTTTAGAAATGAGTGGAGATGAAAATTCAGAGCTTCTATTTATGGGAATGAAAATTCAAAATAATGATGTAGATGATGAAGAAAATTTTGAATTTGAAGGAGATGTGAACGTAGAAGAAGAACTAATTAGTTATCTGGAGGAACTAAGAAACTATAAAAGGAATAACAAGCTACTTAGGGCACAACTTCAATAATTTTAAGAATCACATCAATCAAAAGAAATAGATGCATTAAGAACTATCAAAGAATCAGAGCAGATCATCAATGATTTAAAATCCCAGCTCTTGGAAGCTAATAAAATTGAAGAAGTCATATTAAAACAACTTAGTGATAAAAAAACATGTGAGAAACTAGAAGCTGAGATTAGGTTGCTAAAAAGTGAACTTGAGAAAGAAAAGAAGAGATCAAAATTTGGAAATAGTTCAAAGATCTTGGATGAAATTCTCAGTAGTCAGATGTCACCAAACAACAATACTGGTTTGGGATACACCCAAGACTCAACTTCTACATCACAAGGATTTGTCAAAAGACTGATCGGTTACGCAGATGCTCGAAAGGGCTTCTAAAGAAGAGAAGATAATAAAGCAAAGATGATACCATTGAAAACTATTCTACATAAACAAAAATCAACATTCCCTACTAAAGTAAAAAATGATAGGAAGAATACAATCACTAGAAGGAATCCCCCTCATAAATATCTATTTATTGGATACTGTTACTCTTGCAATAATTTTGGTCATAATTTAGTACACTGCAAAGCTTATGGACAATACAATAACATAAATGTCCAAATATATAAGAACAATAGGTACAATACAGAGAAGAGAAAACACAACTCATTTTCTCCTTTCCAATCCTTCAATATTGAATGTAAAAAATGAAACAACTATGGTCATAAAACCAAATAATGTAGATTACCAATGCAATCCTTAAAGACATGAAACCCTTGCAAAGAGAATAAGAAGATACGGAAAAGAAAATCTGAAGTACCAAGCAAGAAAGATGATGAATATATTGCGCCTGAAATTGATGAAGTTAATAATAGGAGATTGGTGATTAAAACTTCCAATAAGGAATATAATAATCAAATCTATGCATATAAAGCAGATCAAGCTCAAGACATGAAAAATCCTAAAGAAAAATCTGACATAATTCCAAAACTTGCTAATGTCATACAAGTAGATTATCCATTACCCAACAAATGGAAAATAAAAAGGGAAAATACTAAAAACAAGGATAAAGAAGCTTCTAGTGCATAAAATAGTGACAATGATGATGAATCTTCAATAGTATAACAACTAGAAGAATTGAGTGACGATGATGTCATAAGTTTTCCAATGCTATTTTAATGATCCACTAAAACTCCTTCTCAAAAAATTAGAAACAAGGAAGGGGAGGATAAATTAGGGAAGACTTAAAAATTGTTCCTGTTGATACTCCTATGAGTATTGAAGCACACAAAAATGAATAGATAACTAGGATCATCGAAAGAATCATGGTTTGATGGTATAACTCTATGTAGGTTCTGACATGGTTTGTTGCATGTCTTCATCTGCCCAGGAACAATGTAGGTTATGTATTCTCTCTGTAAAGTCATGTGATATGATCATGCATTGGTCCCAAAGTGGTTATAAGTGGACAAACCCTAAATGGAAGTTAGTATGTGGAAAAGAAATGGAGTGAGTGAAAATTCTACAACAAGTGAGGTAATGATGAAGAAATGTTGAGTACAAGTATGAAAATGAAGGGAAAAGATTGGAAGGTGAAGTTTGAGGAACAATGATTGTGATAGAGGTTGTAGCAGGTACTGAGACAGTGATTGAGAAAATCTAAATATGTATTGGATGGTTGATGTGTGTTTGAGTTGGATGGACAACTAGGTCAATTCTAGTTTGATAGATTGCATTCTATTGGCAGCTAAGTCATGCGACAAGAAGAGTATAAAAGTCTCTTAGATGAATTTAGAGCATTATACAATAGAGAAGAATCATGGATAGATATGGGTAAATCTAGTTAGATATCGATGAGAAGTAATGAACAGGTCCAAGGATCGTTTGATAAGTATGAGCTACGGTTGCACAATGTTCTAGTAGGGCAATAGTATCCGCAACAACAAAAATATGCTGTATATAGTAGTATACATGACATCTTGTAGAGATTATAGGGGGAGAGACCTTATCAGGGAGAGCAGTCAGAGGCAGAGAGAGGAGATTGATAGGGGGAGCCATTCATTTAAGACATACATAAATTAATCATAGGAGGAGAAACCCTTTTCCATTGCTGTCAAAGGGGGAGAGTAACTTCATAGGAGAGAAGCATCATCACATATGGAGTTTTTATATGAAGTTGGTGTGTTTCCATCAATGACAAAGGGGGAGATTGTTGGACACATTGTCATTGATGTGTTGCCATTGATGTCAACAGTCGAAGTAATTGTTATGTGATGATGAGTTTTTATGATGAGTTGTCATTGATGAAAAATAGGGAACAAAAGAACATTAATAAAATCTCAGGAGAAATAATGTAGTAAGTTTCACATAATACATAGCGCGATGTGCAGAAGAATATACCTAAATCTCAGGAGAGACAACGTATTAGATTGCATGAGATCAGAGCAGGAATAGATCCTTGTACATAAGGAGTAACGAAGCACAAGGAATTCATATGTCAAGAGGGTTAGCGAATTAAGATCAGTGCATAGAACAATGCACACATAGTTATTAAAAGCTCAGGAGAAATAACGATGAACAGATCAAAAGAAAGAATGTTAATTGAAGCTCAAAAGAGATGACGCACAAGAGCCATTCATTCTTATTTTAGGACAAACCAGGACCATCAGTTCTTGTAGTTACAGAGGAGGATTGTTGGATCAACATTCGATTAATTCCTGACCGTCGGATCTCAGTAAGGGCATATCAATGACGAGGAACCATTCCAGGATGCAAGGGTTGAGTTAACGATTGCACGAGTTTTGCGTTTCGCAATCCACATCGACTGTCGATTGTCACTTGCCAACAGATCTACGGTTGGCATTGGTTCCACTACCCCAGAGCCCCGGAGCCCCAGAGTCATGAATAGCTGAATACCCGAAGAGCGGAGCTCCTTTGTTCCTAAGCCCACATTGATAGATCCTGGACTTATGAAAAGCTATCAAGTAGAAAGTGCTAATATGCACTCTGGCGGAATTTTCTTTGGGAGAGTTGGAAGACTACAAAGGCCAAAGTCCCGAAGCTTCAAATTCCTGAAGTGAATGAGAACCATCCACTAAATTGCAGATCAAGTTGTGGCCGTCAATTTGTTTGAAACCTCTAAACAAGCCAATATCGTCCATCTATGGAAGAACAAATATCGACCATCTGATCTACTTCATATGAATGCACTTTGGAAGGTTGAATGATTACAAAGGCCCGAAGTCCCGAAGGCCGAAATAAATATGGACCATTGATCTAAGAGATGATCACATTCGTTGGATCAAGGATTCATATGAACCCATGACCAAGAGGAACACATGTTCCATGTGAGGAGATCCACGTCAGCAAGACCACGTCAACAAGGACACATGGCACAATCAGATGATGACAAGTGTCTAGGTTCAGTTGGCACTTTAGGTTACATAAGTCACTAATCTAGGTGACACGTGGTAGCCACTCAGCCAGTTCCAAGTTAGCAGTGACGTCAAAAAATTACATCACTCAGAGATTTTGTCCTTCAGGGGAAACCAACAACTACCCGAAGCACCGAAGGTTGAAGTCAACGCTAACCATTGATCTAAGATCCTCCAGATTCTCACATGATTTTTAGATCAAAACGTAGTGGAAAGATGATTTAAGAACTCCCATGTTGACCACTTCGACGCTAACCAACTCTGGTGGAAATTGGAACAACAATTACCTGGACCTTTGAATCCCTGAAGTCCCGAAGTAAATAGTGGCTGCCCATATCAACCTTTGAATAAGTCATAGCCATTGGATGAAGCAGTGGAAGGATAGTGTAAGGATCAAAGCTATACCGTTGATTTGGTTCCAGGAATCATGCTAACCATTAGATCAATATTTATGAGAGGTAACTACTTCAGGGAGTTGAAACTCTGGAAGATTGGATGAGAGAGAAAATGCTCGAAGTTGGCTGAAGTCTAGAGGACTAGGTTCCAGCCCCCGATCACAGGTTATGAACACATAAAGCCATGTAGCACTGGGAACATCGCTTAAATTAATAAGCCCATGGTTTACGCATATGGTCACATGTAAATGGTTTGAAGGAAGCGCTTCTACTGAATTCGATTTCTGCGATATTTGCAGAGACATGGAATCGAGTTAAAATAAATCGATCCATACCTATGATTGATTTATGAAAATCACTCTCACTAAATTAAAAATCCTTCACAATAATGTTTGAATAATAATAAAGATTATTGTTAATTTAAAATGAAGAGGTGCGATGGTCCAAACAAAGGGACACAATACTTAATAACTCACACCAGTTGGAATATTATATAAATGAGGAATAATGGTGAGAAGAAAGTGTCTCTGTAGTCCATATCAGAAGATCAAAACAAAAGCAGAGTCCAAGAAGAAGAATCGATGATTCTTACGAAGTGAGGGTGGAAGGGAGGAACACAAAAGGATTCATATCCTTTACTAAGTAATTATAATTTAAGGGAGTTGATGCTTCCTGGGGTTGGTTCCCTAAAGACAAGGGAGTTGGTGATTCCTTGGGTTGGAGCCCTAAAGACAAGGGAGTTGGTGCTTCCTGGGGTTGGTTCCCTAAAGACATGGGAGTTGGTGCTTCCTGGGGTTGGTACCCTAAAGACAAGGGAGTTGGTGCTTCCTAGGGTTGGTGCCTTAAAAAACAAGGGAGTTGGTGCTTCCTAGGGTTGGTGCCTTAAAAAAAAAAGGGAGTTGGTGCTTCCTAGAGTTGGTTCCTTGAAGAAGGGGATTTGTGTCTACTAGAGCTTATGCTCTAAAAATGATTGGAGTCCTTCACTATTATTCATAAAAACCTTGTAATTCATATTAATTATATTTATATAATTGATTTTACAAACAAATCCATTGTTGATCTATTGTGGTAATTAACAAAATATAAAAGTAACTGCTAATTGTTGAAAAGGGTAATATTGTTTCACACCCCCCCCCCCTCTCAGTATTCCAACAGCTCGTAGTCAAGCTACTGGATATGTATCCAATTATCTAGTGAGATTAATATTACTTGTATAATTCCTTTCTATAGATCTAACCTTACACAAATTTTAGCACATGAAAATATATTCTCCTTTGGTTTATCCCTGCCAATATAATGGCCCAGAGTATTACCAATACTTCGAAGAACATAATCTCTGTAATAATGAAGAGGAAGGTGTGGAAGGTGCACCCATATAGGAACCACTAAAGGAACATCATTTTTTGGATTGAAATTAGGTGTCCATTTATTCAAATACATTCCTCTTTATCCCAAAAAGTATGAACTACTATGAAAGATTAGATCTTGTCTTCCTTGTTCTAAAAACGAAAAGCATAAAAACCTCTTTAGTAGAAAAATGGTTAAAATATCCCTTGATGTGAGGTTTCCAAGTCTTCTGAACCCATATAGCCATCATTTTTTAGTAGGGGCAAATATCTGTAAACTAGCCAACCATGCCTCGATCTGCTAGAGCTAACGCTTTACACCTAGATGAAGTAGGGGGTAGCTTAACTTCATGAACTTACTCCAATTTTTTCACAAATATGGTGAGTTGAGATTTGGAGTTCGTAATAGATGCTGAGACCATGTCATGAAAGGGCACTATTTCATCATTTGGAGGGGGATGCACCCCCCGTGCCTCCGTCCATCTCTCCCAGGGATGAAGAAACTAGGGTTTCAAAGATCTTCTAGAGCGCACTTGTGTAAATTTTAAATATTATGATATGAGTATGATATTAATGATGGTTGAATGATTACTTTAATTATAGAAGTCATTTTGGAAGGTAACATATCTTTCACTTAAATATCTTACCTTTATTTTGATCAATAAATAGTAAGATAAAAATTCATTTTTTTAACGATTTTTAACATTCATATCATTAGATGATTATTACAAAATGGTATTAACGTCTAGTTACCAAATAGATGAACCTTTAAATTTTTGAAGAGACAATGTTAGAGTTGTCTTGAACATATGTGAATTTGTTTGTTGATTATAATTGAATTAATATTTTTGAAATTTACATGTACGATTCCTTGCAGGTTATCTCAAACTATTGAGAATTATTACAAACTATTATGAAATTACTATAAACTAGGTCATTGCATTGAAAATAAAATTTAATACATTGATTTTTATTTGTTTTAAATCACAATTTTTATTTCATTATAAAATGAATATCACATTATTCAAGTGCTCAAAGCATGATTCACATAAAAGAAAGTACAGGTGCATACTTCACTTACAAGATAAAAATTACATTAATAATATACATGCCATTTCTTTCCATTTATAAAATAATCTTCAACCTTTCCCTTTTCTCCTTCTTTTTAACTTCTTTCCACCCTTATAAAGGAGCCACAATGACTAACTAGGAGTCAAAAGACAAGATATCGAAATTCTTAGAAGGAACCAATTCCTTATCTGAACTGGAGGTATCGGTTTCATGATGTCTTTTTTTTCCACATAGAGGAGCATAAAATACCACAATCTCCCACAAGTAGATAAGTCTTGTATCCATTTTTTCTACTTTTCTCATCAATAAAGGAGTGGATTCCCCAATGGGAACTTACAGGTCCTAATTTACCTCAATTGATCAAGTTCAATAACTAAACTTGATTCCTTTAGAAAATTTTGTCTCTTTGGTTATTTTTTCTTAGGAGGATGAGTTCAAACATGAGACAAATAAATTGTAAATATTTTGGAAGATAATTTTTTTTTTTCAAGAAAAAAATAATATTTTTTAATCGAGGTGAAAGAAAAGTGCATTCTTCATGTGCTTACAACACTTCCCAACAAAACCAAGATACTATATCAATGTTTATATCAAGGGAAAAAATGAATATTTAGGAAACTAAAATCTAATCGATAAACTAGGGAAAATAGTATAAGATAGCAACAAATTAATAAATTCCATGAAAGCCCATACTTAAAAAGGATAAAGATATTACAATCATCCATAATTAGTGTGTTAAAACTTATCCAAGAAATATTTCCTTCTAATTAGATATGAACCATTATTAAGTTCCTCCAATATAAAAGTATTTTCTTCCAGTGATAGGCCTAGTTTGGAGAGGCCAACAACTTTGATATTTTTCTCTCTACTAATATGTTCAAAATCAATCTATTGACAAAGAGGAGAAATTCTTTTCAGAACACAAGCCAAAAAGTGAAGTGAATTGTTAAAAACTAGGGAGTGGCCTTTCATCCAATTAATCATTAACAAAGACTCTACCATTACTTTTAAGGAGGATAGATGCATTTTCAAGGAAAAATTTAGGAGAAAATAGAGAGTTAAGCTCACCCAAATTATTGGTACTCCTTCCATAGTTCTCTTTGAATTGGAACACATGTGAATCCATGAGGTAAATGGAGAAACCAAATCCCACCATCGAACCCATTCCCCTGCACGCCCCATAAAAATAATCCCAAGTTCTAGTCTGATCTAACATACTTCCTTTTGGAACACTTGGTGCTATTAGATGATATTCTGAGGTGAAGTGTCACAAGATTAACCAAATTTGAGCCAAATTCTAAAAGGGAGGGAAAAATTTATCTTCAAAAGTGATTTTTTTCCTTTTGATACAAATGCCCTAGATTGCTAGGAAGGCAAGTGCCCTCCACTTCTTGAGGTCCTTCTCTTGATATCGGTTTTTCATGTTGAGCTCTAAGGAGTTACCCTGCCATAAATATTGAATCCCCATGAGCTTCTCTAACTCTTCCTAGACTTGAATTGAATAATAACATTGAAGGAAGAGATTCTCAATTGTTTCATCACTAGCTCGACACAAAAGGATACCTATACCTTTCTTCCCTCTTTTAAGAAGTCGACTCCAAGTTAAAAAATTACCATTGAGAGCAAGCCAAATAATTAGCTTTGTTTTAGTTGAGGTTACAATCTCCCAAATATTTCGCCACCACCACTTTGTATATAGTTATTTTCCACCTGATTACCTTATGGATATTCTCTAGAGGTTATTAGGCTAAAACACTGAGTTATGAAACTTTTCCCTTGAGTATACACCATCCCTTTTCTTGGTCGTGAGCTGTCCTTTTACAGATCGTGACCCAAATTCATGGTTGCGCCTTTCTATCTTGAAAACCACGATTGGTCACATCCTGCATGTTGGACACACCTACCACACTTAGAGGGGGGGTGAATGAGTGTGGGGCTCTTTTTCCCAAAACTTCCCTCTTGCACAAAAACTCATCAATTAGCATTCAACCTCTGCCAATAAAAACTCATCAATTAGCATTCAACATTTATTCATTAACCATTGGCATTTATAACCAATTAGATGTAGGTACATATCATCAACATATATCAGCAATATATCATCAACAAGTCATCATCACAATGGACACAAAGAACACAAGATGTATGTACAATTTTCTTTTTATTATGGACTACAATCCTTGGGTTTATCAACAACAGCTGAATAGAGTACAACTCTACAAGAGCACCAGCTCTATATGAAAGACTCAGCTTACACCCTCAGCACCAACTTAGATGAGGCAACAATCCTCAACAGATATCAATCTGTCAACAGGTACGCGACCTGTTAGTAGTGCAGCCCGCGTGTGCACGCGCCTTGGCTCACTACAGCCCGCGTGTGAACGCAACCAATGTATAATGAAACAAACATATGCTTCTGAGAAACATGCCCAGATCCTTTGCAACCTGCAATCACTTTCTCTTCTGTCTTCAACTGTCCAAACTGACCCACAGCCAGTCACAACACATCCAAGCTCTCCAATAGCTTTCTCATGCTCCACATCAAATCAATATGAATGCTATCTCAATCATGTACAAATTACTAGTATACCATAGCAATCATGTCACTACTGAATCACAAGAGTGCTGCTCACTTCATCAACCAAATCAACCAAACTGAACCACATCATAGAATCCATACCATGAATTCCCTAAGCATTCACAACATATCAAGAAATAGTATCTATCAAGACAATAATGTAACCATACCAGTGTTTGAGTGATAGATCTGGGGCCATAGAATGCAGATCTGGAACCTGCTTCATCATCCAAGAGCTTGGCACCACCTCAAACACAAATATCCATGATTTTATTGAGTCCACGCTCCCTATACATAGTCAACCCACGTGTGTACGCACCCTATACACAGACAACCCGCATGTACATCAGAAAATAGGGTTTCCTGTGACTCCAAGACTTTTTCTGTCAAGTACTTCGACATTGCCGAAACTTTGATGTGTCTATGAGATCCTCCTCTCACTCTCTTCCTCAAAATAGATCTTCAATAATGCTCAAGAGTTCCACACCAATAAGATTCTCTCACAAGAAGATCTCCATCAATACTCCAAAAGATATTACCAAGAAGCTCTCCATTGATCCACGAAGGATTCTCAAAAAATGTGTATTTTACAAGAGATCCTAGCTTCTTATTTATACTTTCATATTCTAGGTCACTTAACCCATTTTTAGGTTACTTAACCCATTTCTAGGTCACTTAACCTATTTTCCTTATTTTAGGGTTACCCACTTTCCATGAATAGAAAATTCTACAATACTTTATCATTTAAATATTCCTTCTTGATTTTGTCACTTCATTTAAATAATCTTTCTTGATTTTGTCACTTTACTTTATCATTTAAATAATGATTTCTTCTTTTCAAGCACTTTTACTTCTTTGACCTTGGGGGCTTCAAGCCTTCATATGGGGGTCCTCCAACTTCATAAGGCCATAACTCTCAAACCGTGAGGAGTTATGTGACATTCCACATATCACCGGAAATGGCATGACAAGCACTATCCATCTAGGATAGTTTCACCAACAACTTCATTGATTTTCATCTCATTATTCCACATACAAGCATGGGTCCTCCAACCGTTTTCCTAGGATAACTCAATCTGTAAAGCGTCTTCCCGTGAGGGATTTCACTATAAGGGGATCACTTTGGAGTTCATCCATTTGTTCACCTTATCAACCATGATAAGACAATAATGATTCATCTTTGCATCGATTGGTTTCCACTTGGACATATAACATTCTCATCAAGGGCATCATATCAATCAACTACTTGACATCAATTAATGACATCAATCAAACCAAACTATTTACATCAATGACATATGATCCAACAATATCCCAAGTAATCAAACCATTGGCATCAATGACAACATGATCCAACACTGCACGAATGCAGGGTGTGACCAGGTTTGTTACTCTCACAACGAGATGAGATCAAGCTCAGATTTCTTGTAATTCAGCCTCGTGACTCTTGTTATTTTGAGTGTCTAAGAGTTATCCACCATCTCATCTCTTTCATCCTATATATTGAGGGTCTCTCATGGGAAACGAGGGAGGAAAAGATAGAGTAAAAGGAAATTAGGAGAGGCTTCATCAGGCTATCTGTTTGTAAGCTGTAACCTTTTTCTTTATTAACAAAAGATGCACAAGATTTCCCCCTCTAATTGATTGTATATGTTGATCATAATATTCATATATAGTTATATTTTCATATCTTTGTGACATGTTATTATATCTATGTTTTTATACATGTTACATTTGATCTTGTGAAAGGTGTTTGTTGTTTCCTATGTGTGCAGACCCGTGTTTGTGAAAGTGAAGTATATCTTCAAAGGAGTGAACGACCAAGGAGCATGCAGGCACAATCATTGAAATATCATGTATTATTCTCATCCTCTTATCTCGTAGATCTTTTCATGTATGATTTCGTTCTAGGAAAATCTACAACTTGCATCTCTATTCCATCTTAGGTCTAGGAAGAGCCTAAGGGTAGTAACTCCTGTAGGGTACATTTATCCTACAACAAACATGGTACATTTTTGAAGGAGAATCCTTCAAATATAACCCAGACATGATTCTGTCTTTGCTTGTAGCCCTCTAGACCTTTCCCAGAATTTTCCTAGCAGCCATTGGTCCAACATTTTTCAAAGTCATTTGAAATATTTTTCTTTTGTGTACCATTTTTTTATTTGATTAAAATCACTTCCTATTTTTGTGGGTATGGTTTGGATTATCTAATCTCATTCCCTCAGGATTTTAGTGCTATCGGTACATTTGTGTGAGAGTCTATTTGTTTTTAAAAATATTTTGGGTTTTCGTTTATATTTGATTCCATTTTTAAAACAGATCCAACTCTCTTAATTTGTATCCCATATTAGAGTCGATTTGGAACTTCTTTTTCATTCGCAATACATTGCTTTTAGATTGTTCATAATTTTTCTAATCCATTATTGTTTATCTTGTTTGATTCGTGTGATGCAAGACATGTCCTTTTAGTCTTTTTATTTGAAATATTTTTTCAAAAAAAGAAAAAGAGTTTTTCATTACATTTTTCAAATTAATTGTTTAAGAGTCTTTGCTTCATCAGTGGAAGTGAAATCTGTATTGTCAAAAAACATTGTAAGGAAAGAGTCTACTTTTTTTTTAAAGGAATTTCATTTACATTGGTGTATGCTTCTTTTCATCAAAAAAGAAAAAGCTCTCTTACCTTCCATTAAGTAGTTCTTCATCGAAAAGAAAATTTTCATTTTCGCATATATATTTCTTTTAGGATTGGTTTTGATTCAAAACACCATCAAGTCATTCATTATGTTCCCTTTGAGTAAATAACAACCAATTAAAATCAAGCGAATTATAAGAAATTATAACATTTTTGTTTGATAGCAAACCAACAATAGCTTAGGATTTAGGGCCTTGGAATAGGATTGGAGAGTTAACTCTCCAAAACCAACAAAAATAAACTAGGACAATTAATGAGTGAAAATCAATTAGTAACAAAATTGGTTCTGGGAAATCTCGCTTCACACGTGAGTTAAGCACTAAGTCAAGCTAATTAAGTTTGAGATATCCCCTCTCCATTTGCTTGGTGAGAGTACTTCATGTATTTGGGGGTTTTGAGACATGGACGTCCCCAGAGTAACTCCAACATTTTTGAAATTTTGGGTGTCAGGACTTGACCTGGTATTCCATGCCCACACAATAGTCTTGATTGATGATTGTTCCGCCTGGACGTATTTTTGTGAAGTGGTAAATTTACTGGCCTATCCTAGGTACCTACATGAGTGAATTCAAGGGGGAATCCTTGTGGTACCTGAGGAAGACATTGAATCTCCACTTCAACAAACTAGGGAGGGTATTTTCCCGCAGGCTCGTACTTGCACCTTGGGGAGATGCTGTGAGATGATTATTGTAACTGCTTCTCATATTTTCGTCGAAGGCTTGATATCTCGTCTTCGGAAGACCCTTTAATCCAGTAGTTTTGTTGTTTGATATATTATATTCAATTAGGTGTGTTCTCTATGTATTGGTTTCATAGTTGGCCATATGATTGTTTTTTGAATTAATTAATTTTTTTCTTATCCGTCATGGAGGACTTACACCCTTGTCGTTCCAGAAGAATCGTCAGGTATAGCCTGGAAATATCTTTTCAAGACGAACAATCCATTGATTTTTCATATCCTCGACCTAAGTTATAAGGTCCTCCACTTTTTGTATGAAATCTATTCTACCTTCATTCTAGAACTACCACAGGGTTATCCTTACCCGACTACGAAGACCTTTTACCATTTGTTAGAGAACAAATGACTTCAACACTTGAGTATACCAATACTAGTGACATGAAATATCTTGTAATAGGAGACTATCCATCTGGATTTGTAACCATAAGTGAAGGTTATATTAACCCTCCTGTCAACCTTCCTCTACCTGATTATTTCCACAAACTAATAGGGAAACAATTTTATTCTAATAATGAATCTTTTTCAACTGTACATACATGGCTGTCGAGTGGACACCCCACCTCTACCAGTCTAGTTCATGCCTCCACAATGTCTACCACGCCAAAAAGTATCCCAGTGAATCCATTTTTTCATCAACTAGCCGATATGGGAGTCCACTTACATTATCACTTAGCAGAGTAGGAAACCTATCTTTGTCATCAACATGAACAAATGGAACATTACCTCTATCGTCATCCAACGACACATGAAATCCACTCGGTACACCACCTCAAACATAATTTTCTTTATGGAGCCAATCCATAGTCCAACCAGTTCCATCTAATGTCCAGTTTAACACTAAAAAAATTCCTACCTTTGGTTCACAACCTAACGTAGGACCAAGATTTTTGGGTTATCCAAGGAGTCCCATTGTTTTCTCTTCTGGTAACCCACCAATCGGAAAAAAACACTTATAGTACTTGCTTTCCATTTGGATGGAATTGGAGCTAGTGAAAATAAACCTGGTGGAAATATTATCCCTGGGGGAAACAATGTCCCTTGGGGTGCTCCATTCCCTAAGGGAAGTAATTTCCCTTGGGGTACTCCCTTCCCCAGAGAAAATAATGTCCCTTGGGGTACTTCTTTCCTAGGAAGTAATGTCCCTTGGAGCACTTCCAACACTAGGGGTAGTAACACCCCCATAATACCCCTTTTCCCATAAACAAATATTCCCCCTATTACTAGTAACCAATAACTACCTGGGAGGAGTAATTCCCCCGGTAACATACCCTTTTCAGGAAACCATAACATCCATAGAAACCCTCCTTAATTTTGGGGAATAAACCCCCAAAACAACCCTCAATAGGAGGTCCTTATATGCCAATGGGAAATCCTTACCAGGGGGGTAATTTTAACACAATGGGAAATCCATATCAAGGGCGTTATTTTCCTACTATTACTCATTATATAGGAGGAACATACAGTCCTTTTGGTCTTAATACACCATTTCCTTTAGAACATAATCCATTCACAAACACATATTTTCCCTTTTGGCCACTTTAGAGTTACCCGACATATCTCAATTGATGAACGATTCGATAATGCACAATCCCACTTGGCCACCAGTTTCCGTCAAAATTCTGACAGACATCCCAAAATTTGATGGAAAGACGAGAGATGACCCCACCACACATATTACAACTTATCATCTATAGTGCGTCTCCAAATCTTTATTGGATGAAACCATTCATTTATGTCTTTTCCCTCGTACCTTAACTAGAAATGACTCGAAGTGGTTCATTGAGTTACCAACCACTTCGTTTAACAACTTTAATGCTTTGGAAAATTGTTTTTTGACACATTTCCAATTACCCATATGATATGAAACAAGGATAGATATTTTGAATTCATTACGTTAGAACAACGCCACACATATCTCTGACCACATTCATGAGTGTAGGTAGTGAATAGGACTCGTTAAGGCCCCAATTCATGATTTAGTTTTGGCTGACTGGTTTATGAAATCATGATTTCCCCCCATCGTGAAATAAGTTTCCATGTCCGGTGCTATAACCGAGGAGTAGGAAATTCATCATGCTCAAAACTTAGACTTTATTTATTCATAGTATAGGACACTATATGACCTCATTCCACATGCTCCTCAACCATCGAATGAAACCCCTCGTCCAACACCCAGACCCCACACTGATGGCATGGTTGGTACCATCTCTTCCATAATAGTTGGCAAGTTGACTTGGAAACATAGTCAATTGACCATAGCTATCAATCCCAACTCTTATGCGCCCACAACCAATTCGACTCTGGCCCCTACCCAAACCTTAGAGATAAAAATGGTGTAGTCCACTATACCAAAGAATCCTCAAAAATATGGAGGGAAGAAGAAAAACAATTATAACAAGAAAAAGAAAAATTCTTTCAAACATAAGGGCTAGCAAACCCAAGACCCCAATGCTGGGGGAAAAAATAATCGAAAGGTAAAATATCCTTGCATGGTGTGTAAGGAGAACCACTTCACCAAAGATTTCCATCTCCTTTCCGAGATTCATCAATACCTCAAGTGAGGGGGATATCTTTCCCAACCAATGGTACTAACCAATCCTTGCCCACCCCAACAATAACAAATGGTAACACAAGCCCTTGCACCTCCACCCAGGGGAAATACAAAGTCCTTAACTATGAATATTATGATGGTTAAATCAATGGTGACACTATCCACCAGAGAGAAGAAATATGACTCCCAATAAGGGGAACCTTTGTCTAGGGATCCTCCATCGACTACACCACCTAATGGACATCTCACTCTAGAGAAACCAACTTTCAAACCTGCACTCCACCCTCCAAAAGGGGTACTTCGACAGACTACCCATAATCCGAATTCCTAATAAGTTCAACACTATAGTATAGTGGAATACCTTTCCTAGGCACCATGTGCCATGTCAGCACTCAAAGTATTGCAGATCTGTCCTACACAACAAAAAGCCTTGCTATCAGGCATATGTGGAATCGATCGTTCAAAGTCAAATATTTATTCCTTTAACATAGAATAGAGTGAGCCACATCTCTCATACCCAATAGCATTAAACATCATAGTTGTTTGTCTTAATAAGAATATATTTTGTACGATGATCGACGAAGGAGTGACCACTTGAATTATGTCTTTGTCATGTAGGAAAGCCATTGGTTCTCCTCATATTTATACATATACAACCATTCTAAAATATTTTTATGGACATTCTTTCAAACCTCATGGAATTCTCACCTCCTTACCCATCGTGTTCAGGGGGAAAGGATATCTTTGTAGAAATCGAAGTGGTGTATGCCACACTCGATTACAATATTCTCTTGGGTCACACTTGGTTCTATGCAATGAAGGCTATTGAATCCACTGTATTTCCCGTCATACATTTTCCTCGTCAAGTAAATATAGTTACCATCTACCAAATCGACTTTTGCACACTTGACTTGTGAACTAATCCTAGGAAAACGTACCTTTTATAGGTAATTATTCCGAGGGGTATGCGAGTTTCGATATAGGTATGTTTAAAGATCCATTTCTTATAGGGATATTCCCTCTTCCTGCACCCAACACTACCCATATCGCTCCTATCAACATGATTTTCTCATCTATCGGCGGATCCCTTAGGTCAGTTGACCCTTGGGTGGTACCTCATCCAGATGATGTTGAATCACATGTAGAATCCATCCCATTAGCCTTCGTTGATACTAGTCAACAACTCCATCCTCATGTGGGGTGTGATCAAATTTCTCTGCCGATACGGGTTGACTCTCTCACTTTACATGATTTCCTGTATACTAAGTTTCCTTCAGAAGAGGGCATCCCATAATTCATGGCTTCCATTGATAATCCCATAGAGGATGGAAATCATTACAATTTCCTTCTCTCCAATTTGGAATTGATGAGAGTTAACGCAAAGAGTTTTGATCGGGGACTAGGGGAATTGACTAGGGCATCCAGTGAAACCCCTAGTCTTAACCTTTCTCCTACTATGATTCCATTTTCAGAACTCACCACTAAATGTTTTGCTATCCCTCTCGTCAAATATTTGTGTTTTGTAATTCACTCATGTCTTGATGGATCCTATCAAGGAAATTCCATAGCTCACAAAACCACTTATGATGAGTATTTTTGTATCCATAAATTCCTTCCTATGTGGCATAGCGCTGACATGGTGAGTTATATGATGCCAATAATGGCTCATGAGTTCATCGATTATGAAAACAATCCTTGGCTTGAGCTTAACAATGGGATCTACTTAGAATAAATTATCAAGATGCATAGTGGCTTATACATAGGCGTGTGGTGTGAGTGCCTTTTGTTTTGTGTATATCATATCCAAAAAATCCAAAAATATTTTATTTTTGGGATTTCACTACGTGTTTTGAACTTGGAATCTAGTTTTCATCTATTGACATGATTATAGGGACATTTTTTTACATGGGGACATATTTTGAACTTGAGGTACGTGTCTCTAACCTGGCATATAGGGATAGGTTTTTCCCTACATTTTCCTCTTTGCATTATTAACCATCCATGCTTCCAGCAATATACCTTCGGTTTAAGCCCTCCCAGAGGGGGTTCCGACCATTTCTGTTGTTTAAATGGTCACACTTTATTAGTATTGATGTGTCGCTACTTATTGATGCTAATTCACCATTTGTTTTCATTTCTTATCTTACTGTAGCCATGCTTGACTGATAGCCATCTATATGCTCCCATTTTACAACACCCCCGGACGAGAACTGATGTTACAAGTGGTCTCCAATTACCATGTCTTTTTTTAGTCCATTTCTCTAGTCACATTCCATGCATCTGGAAATTCATCGCATACCACGTTTTCTCTCCCGTCGAGCTAACTATTACCCCTTTGTCGCATTTGGTAACCAACCATGACAAAGGCACACCCTGGAGTCTCCTTTAATCTCTTTTCAGACTCCTGAAACATGATCAAATTGCCGAGTGATCTTGTTTCCTTTCACAATCATTAAACGGATTTGAAAGGGAATATATTTGGTGTAATTTTAACCCTTTTCGGACCGAATGGACTAATTACAAAAAAAGAATACTCTAGTCAACCTCGACATGAAGAATTATGCCTTGTATTGTTTTATAATTTTTTGGGCCGGGATACTAGATTTACAAAATATACTCTTGGAGTCTTCTTTGTCCTTTAAGACTCTCTAAATATGAAATGACAAATGAGCATTTAATTTCTTGGGATTGTTTAATCCACGATATTGTATATGGATTTTTCTTTCGGATATTTCTAGAGTCCTGTTGACGGGCGAAATTGACCGCTCATCAACTGGAAGAGTGAATCCGGTCAGGGGTTGTCTAATTAACCCAAGCCATTTGGATTAATTCACTCCGATGGGTTTAGCGGCTCCGTTGGCCGAACTAAGTTCTAAAGAAAGCGAAAAATAACTAAAGAAAATGCAATACTTAA
>SNQJ01S0033267.1:172304-182792 GCA_010110895.2 Picea sitchensis
TTATGATTTGCAAGTAACTACGATGAAATAAATCTTCCTGTAAGAACTTGCATGTAAACATTCAACATAAATTAGAGATGAATCTCCTAATTTACATTGGATAGATGATCACTGTGTGTATATTGTATCTGAAACATAAAATATGGACAGCATATAAAAATGAATCATATCAACTTGCAATAAATCATGACGACGAAAGCAATCACCATATATTATCAAATCGACATAAACATAACTTGAATCAAAACATCATACAGAAAAGTTAAAGCTGTAACGTGCATTCTGTTCCATTCAAGTCTGTGATAAAAAACCCATACTCTTGCCCCAGGCCGAGATGATGCAATGTTTACAAAATGATATGTTTATATAGGTTTCAGGGAACATAACTATTTCCTGTTCATAAGATCAAATTGGTTTCAAAAATAAAGGGGGATGCAACCACCCTGATTTCACTAGATA
Source organism: Picea sitchensis (assembly GCA_010110895.2). Classification (NCBI taxonomy): domain Eukaryota; kingdom Viridiplantae; phylum Streptophyta; class Pinopsida; order Pinales; family Pinaceae; genus Picea; species Picea sitchensis. The sequence continues at coordinate 172,764 of SNQJ01S0033267.1, forward strand.
TCAAAAAACTACCAATAGTCTAATTCTGTTTATTCAAAATACATAATAGATATGACTGGGAGATCTCAAAAGTGCCTCATATCATCTTTGAAATCATGGGCTCCTTACTTATCCTGAAAACAAAAGAAAATAGGAAGATCTCAGATATGTTTTCTGTCATCAAATTAAACAATTCGAGTTTTCTTAACTGGCTACAGAATCTTGCGATTCTATAGCTAGTTATAATAGCAAATGCAATCTCATTTTATTGAATAAATAAAACAGGCTAATCTTAATAATAAAAATAGTTTATTCAATCAAACCAAATATCCTAACTTAAGAATGACAATAATCATGCTAACAAAATCATACCTCTAATCATAAAACCAAATCGTATCAAGAAACTTTGGAGTTAACGATAGCTGTAGCTGCCTCTACGTTTTTGAAAATCACATGACCTGTGGTTTTCAAATGCTTCTCCTTGCCTTAGATGATGGATTCAAGCTTGTTGTTTTCGTTTGTTAACATATCAACCTGGTCTCTTAAAAACTTGACCCGTGACTATAGAAACGAGACATCAGTATAGTATCTGTCGATCCACGATAGGCATACATCACATTGTGACTGTGAGGCGTTTGCATTAGAACGAACAAGATTATGGATTAGAGAACCCTCCATATGGATAGCGGATTTATTGCAGAGCTAGATACCAGGAAACTTTGGGTTATCTTTCAAACAATGAGGCAAATTATCGACATACTTATAGGGTCAGTCAGGGTATAGCCCGAATGACACAGGGTCTTCTTCAACAAGGAATTTTTCAATTTCTGAGTCTGAGCTTTCGTTTACTTCAATCATGCTGATCGGGTCTGCACGGGAGTTTGTTTTATTTTGAAGACTTCGAGAAATTAACTGACCAGCTCTTTTAATTTTTAAATTGACATCAACACTACCTTTTAACTTCTTTCCTGTAGGTTTCTTCATAGTTTTAATACAATCCTTTGGATGTGTAACCAGTTGACTGTCCCATTGAATGATCTTAGGGTAGCTCGAGGGTTCACTGTTAGGGGAAAAATGACAAGCCTGGAGAGGTGGAAGAGAGGGCGTCGGGTTCACAAGGGTTTCCTCAACGACTGACTTCTCCCAATTCAGGGTTACCAAAACCATTTCACGTAATAAACGAATCCCAACAGTCATTTTGTGACTCTAACTGATGCATGAGGATGATTTTAATCAGGCCATGATGAAAAAGACTTGAATCTGACCTTTGTTTCTTAAATCTTTTCCCCATTTTATATAGACTTCTGAGTAGGTAATAAGGCATATTCAACGGAAAACCAATAAAACTCATAAGAAGGCGTAAATGATATAGCAAAACAAGTCTGAATCGTCCCTCACATGTGATGAATTGCTTCACTACAGCAAGTAAATCATGCCACCTAGTGTTCAAGAATGAAATTGGCATACCTATATCACAACTGGTTATTTTTCGTGAGGTAAATAGTAAATTCCAAGGGACTTTCTCCACTTTCGCGTTTTTGAACCATTTCTAACCAACCACTGGCAATCCCGTGGCTTGACTCAAGAAATCTTCAGTTACTTCCAATTTCACATCACCGACTTTTGCCCTACAACCATCAAAGGTTAAGGTGAACTCTTGGGGCGACCTGAAGATTAAAACCCTGAAACTTTTTGATGAAAATATGCCAACCATTCCTTCCCAAATCCTCCCTAGCATTATCATATGAGAGGAGGGTTTGGATACCGTTTGGTTCAACCCTTACCATCGGAGCCATACTAAACGGAAGGGTAAATAACGCACAACACACAGGTAGGGTTTGCAAAAACGAAACAAAGCCATAGCCCCGAGCTTTAACAATACATGCTGTAATGACTCAAACGATGGGAAGGAAGTTTTAATTAAAATGCATGTGATGAGTTTTGTGAAACCTGAGACCATCCTAAGAAGTAATGGCAACCTGTACATTGTATGCCACCTTGGTATTGAGTACATGTTAGGACCAAAGTACTCAGAAAACATAAGTGTGCGCATCATATTTTGATTACAAAGTTGGGTAAATGAATAATCAAAAGTTTTGTGAAAGAAATGTGATCAAAGATCAAACCAAAACCAATACGAACAATATCAAATGGTGGGGTCTTTTGTTTGTTAAGACTATCAATCTCTTGGGCATGGTTATGAGTTGACAGGGTGAAAAACACAACACGGTGATACCTTCCTGGCAAAGAATCAAACTCCATATTAAATAAACCATTTGCCTTCAATGAAATTTTAAAACAAAATGGTAACGATAGTTGCAAGTTTTCATGCTTTCAGTCATGAAAACGAAGCATGAATAGATGATAAGTAAAATGCGACGATTTACAACTGTCGTTTAGGGAAATGCTCATGAAGAGTAATAAAATTTCATAGACCTTGTGTAGGCAACTTATAAAAATAATAATTATATAATCGCTGCCAACAATGGTGACATGCTGGGAGAAGCAGTTATCTCTGTCACACGAACGAGGTCAGGTTAGAATAATCTGAAAAAATTTGAATCGAAATCAACCGAAAAGCTGTTTGAACAACTCAAATAATCATAACACAGTCCAGTTTTAGACAAATTTTATTTTTAAAGAAACGAAAACTGGTGACAATCTTGGCAAAAGAGAGCCACGATGTTAAGTTAAAATCTTCAATACTGTTGACAGGGCCGCTGCTGCCAGCAGGCATCCATAGCCTCGACAGGGATGTCAATTAACCCACTCTGATGTCTTTATCCTGTCAAGAAATTTTAGATCAGAACGAAGGATGTTTAAGGCCAAAACATAATCCATATCTGAGAATTTTCTTTTACCTGACATTGCTTCACTGCCAGCGGGCCTGTTTAGTACCTCGGTGAAGTTATCTTGGTGTCATGCATGCATATACTCGCTGCAAACAGACCTGTTCAGTGTCTCAACGGGTTTACAAGCACTTCCCACAGCTCTTTGAAAGTTTATATTATAGTTTTAAAGATATTCAATAGAGCGGGGTGATGCTGAAAATTCCAGTTTTTTTTAACACATCTTGATATGTCACAGACCTTGAAATTTTTTCGAGTTGTCCTTCATCAAGATCTAGAAACAGTTTATTAATAAAACCGACTTTCAAGAACAGGGAGACATCGTTGAGTTGTTCTCTTAAAGAATAGGGACAGTGTAAAAAGGATTTTTATAGATGGTCGTGAATACTTTCAATTGCAGATTGAAACCAAGAGAACACTTTTCAAACAAAAAGTCATCTTTAACAAGGCTACAATTTCAGAGAAATACAACAATTGATGTTTTGACAACTTTCAACAGTCATTTTCGAGGGAATTTTTTTCTGTTTTCTTTGTCTGATCTAGCCCATGGTGTAGGCATGTGTGTTTCAAAAAGAGAGACCGATAAGCAGAAATGAAAACCAAAACAAACCAGAAAAGAAAAACAAACAACAAGTAAAACAAAACAGAAAGTATTTACAAAGGGTGTATTGGAGCGTTATCAGGTGAAGTACTTTTTGAGAGCTTGGCCATTCACCGGGAAGGTGTCTGGCTGTCCCTCTAAATTTTGCAGGCGAAAAGAACTAGGACCCAGTTTTTCAGCAATAAAAAATGGTCCCAACCACAAGTTCTGAAACTTAGTATGCTCTCCTTTTCCCTCATAAGGTTTGTCCCATTTAAGGACAAGGTCACCTACCGAAAAATTTCTATCAGAGGCAGAATTGGAATCAAACCAGTTTTTAACGATGAGTTGATGTTGATCCAATTTTCGTTTTGCTTGAGCCCTTACTTCCTCTAACTTTAGCAAAGCGTTAATCTGGTTCTCCAAGGGAGGGAAATCTTCTTCTTGCACCTTCTGCGATAACTACAAATATGGAAGAAGGACATGTGGTGGAAGAATCGCTTCCTTGCCGCAAACGAGAATGAAGGGTGAATTACCCACAACAGTTTAAGGAGTTATTCTGTCAGCCCAGATTGCGTTCAATAGTGCGTTATGCCAGTTTTTATGGTTTTTAGAGACCATTCTCTTGATAATTTTGATCAGGTTTTTATTAGTTGATTCCGCTAAACCATTGCCTTGGGGGTAATAGATGGCAGAGTACTTTAATTTTATTCCTTTTTCCAGAGAGAAATCGCTCATTTCAAGAGATGAAAAATAGGAAGCATTGTCAAATACCAGGCATTCAGGGATACCGAAATGAGTGATAATATTTGAATTCAGGAAGGATATTACCTAGATGGTATTTACAGCTTTTAATGGGGTAGCCTCGGACCACCTGGTGAAATAATCTGTGGTTGTTACGATGTATTTATGCTGCTGTGAGGATGCCAGATTGATTGGGCCTATAATATTCAGGCCCCACTGCTGAAAAGGGGAGTCTACTGAAACTGGTTGCAATGGGAATGCTGGTTTTTGTATCCATCCAGATGCCTTTTGACAAATCACACACTTGCGGCATAAGGCATGAGCATATTTGAAAAGGGTAGGCTAGTAATAACCTACTCTTAATACTTTGTGGGCGGTGGTGTCTCTACCAAATTTCCCACAAACTTCCCCTGCATGTAACTCCAATAAGACTTTTTCTGCTTCATCTTTTTCAAGACAATGCATAAGTATTCCATCGAAATTTTGGTGAAAAAAAATACCGTTAATCAACTGAAAAGAAGCAGATTTTAATCTTAGTGCTCTCCTTTTTTTGGGATCAAGGTGACGGGGAGCTGATCCATGTATAAGACAAAATTTAATGTTGTCGTACCAGGGACTAGTAAGGTTTTGTGCACAACAGATTTGATTTTGATCGTGCTGATCTGGAATTAACATATCAGTTTCATTTTACTGTCCTATAGCTGAATCGACAACCAACTTGCATAAACCTTGGCCTCTAACAATTTGTGCTAGGGTGATTTCTATGTCATATTCTTGTAAGGATGTAACCCAGTTTGCCCTTTTTTCGCCTAGTTCTTTTTGTACTAACAAATTTCTGACAGCAGGGTAAGGGACAATTATTTTCGTCCTAGATTTCAACAGATAAGATCAAAAGTGTTTTACTTCTTTAAAAACAACATAAGCTTGCTGATCTACTGCTGGGTAATTAAGTTCTGCTCCCTTGAAGGCTGAGCTCATAAAGGCAATTGGGACTTCGTTTTTTTCAATATTCTTTTGGGTTATGACAATAGCATAAGACCGATCAGAGGCAAATATGTAGAGGGTGAAGTCTCGCGAAAAATCAGGGCTCATTAGGGAAGGAGCGTATACTATAGCCTTTTTTATTGATTCGAAAGCCTGACTTTCCAAGGGTCCCCAATGATACTGTACATCCTTTTTTATTAAATTTTGTAATGGTCTGACCATTTCTGAAAAGCTGGGGACAAATCTCCTAACAAAGTTTATCTGTCCTAAGAAAGATTGCATGGACTTTTTTGAAGAGGGAGGGGGCAGTTTCGAAATGACTTGGGTCCTTTTAGGATCGATAATCATCCCTTCATTTGATACAATGAATCCGAGGAGCTTACCTTGTTCTATTGCGAAGACAGATTTTTTAGGATTTAAAGAAATGTCGTACTCATGACATCGCTGTAGAACAGATCTTAAATGAGCTAGATGATCTCCTTTATTTTTTGAGAAGACAGTGACATCATCTAGGTAAACTACTACAGATTGATTGATTAAGCTGTGGAAAGTGATATACATCGCTCTCTGAAAAGTGGCACCGACGTTTATGAGCCCAAAGGGCATCTTTCTATAAGCGTAGGTTCCCCATGGGGTACGGAAAGTAGTTTTGAGCTAGTCTGGGGGAGACATAAGGACTTGGTTATACCCTGAAAAACCATCCAATAAGGATAATCTTTCAGAACCAGATACCTGTTGAAGGATCTTCTCCATGGGAGGGACAGGGTAGTTGTCTTTATCAGACGCTCGATTGAGATTTTTGAAATCGACACACAGTTGGATTTCACCACTCTTCTTCCTCATAGGGACAAGATTAGAGACCCACTGTGTGTGCCTTACTGGGAAGATTATTTTAGCATTCAGGAGTTTGTTTAATTCCTTCTTGACTATTGGTTCGAGTTTTGGGTGCATCTTTCTTAACTTCTGTTGAAAAGGTTGGGTCTGGGGTTTCATGGGAATAATGTGTTGTATGATGTTAGGATCAAAGGTTTTTAGGTCGTCGTATGTCCAGGCAAAGACATCTTTGAATTACTTAAACAACTTAATAAATGATACCTTTTCTTGCTCAGAACACCCCAACCCCAAATTTATGCACTGTGGGTTGTCTTTAGTTCCCAAATTTACTTTTTCATGTGTCAAGGAAGAACTATTCGTTTTACAATTCACTGATTTTCTAAACTTATCATGAAGATCATAAAATATTTCTAATCTAACCACAGATTTTGGGATAGAGTTTACCATGTCCGATGCAGACATCGGGGATCTTGGATCTGGTATTACCGTAAAATCGCGAAGTTTTTTGTCGTGAGTACCTTTGTCGATCACTGCGCCCTAGAAAGTCTCTTTCATGTGTAGAAAAATGATGATCTGTTGATCGTCATCAAAAACTCTCCAATTTTGATGTTGTCTGGGATGGATGGTCTGAACAACAATTCAACGGAAAATGCATTCAGAGATAGGCCTTCTGTAGGAAAAAGTTTTGAAGCGACGTTAGCTAACAAATCAGCCTCAAAATTATTGAATCTAGGAATAGAATTTATGTTAAACGCAGAAAACTTGTTCATCAAATTCCATACCTTAGCCTGCTAGCTTTTAAGGTGCGGAGATAAACAATGGATAGAATTTTTTACCTGTCTAACCACTATTTCTGAATCACCAAAAACAACCAAATTCTGAATGTTTAAATCTAGTGCTTTTCTGAGACCTTGCAGGAGTGCCTCATATTCGGCCGTGTTGTTTGTACATTCGAATTCTAACCGAAAAGCAATCAAAGTGTTGTTACCTGTTGGATCAATGAGCACGCACCCTGCACCAGCTCCTTCCTTAGATTTTGACCCATCGAAGTAAAGAGACCATATTTGATTTTTGTTAGGTGCATGTGGCCATTGAGAGAAGGCTATCGACTACGTTCATGTCATAATTTCAGATTGTTGTTCCAGGTCAGTAATGGTAGAAGTTTCAGCCATGAAATTGCCGAAAAAAGTGTCCATCCCCTGTATTTCAGGTGAATTTGTAGAAGCAGTGAATGGTTCATTAGGATCATTTAAATCGGTCACTGTGAACTTAAGATAATGCTCACGATTTACCTTGATTCTGTTAGGCTTCCCATTTTCGGGCAGCCATAAGTGAGACCAATCCATTGCAAAATAGCCATGTAGTTGTTCAGACCAATCTCTACTTAAAAAAAAACCATAAAATTCTGGGATATCTACGACAATGATATCAATCACCTGATGGACTTTAGGATTAGACGATAATCTGATAAGCACATTTTTTAATTCACCTATCACTTTAACACTAGTTCAATCAAGCTGAATAATTTTCAGGCTGGACGATCGAACTTCAGCATTAATTTTTTGACACACAGACCAAGGCATTAGGTTAGATGATGCACCTAAATCTACCATACAGTTATGTACATTCCTATTGAAAATTTCAAAAGTCAACAAAAAGGGAGGGACATTTCTGCAAATATTAACAACATAAGTTTGTTGTTTTTTAATCGCAACCCCTAAAACTAGTTTATCTACATTTGTTACACTTTTTACAGGTAGGTCTCTTTTATCATGAGGCTCGGACGTCGTTTTGGCAGAGACCTTTTGAGGTGTTTTGGGGTTGTTTTAAGCAATATTGTTGCTGTTCAGATTGCTGTTTTGATAGCCGTTTTCTGCAATATTCTGCAACATCTTTTGCAGAAGAAAAGGGAATTTTAATAATTCGTAAACAGAAATGTCAGCCCTAAGTTTTTTTAGATCCTCAATCAAATCATAATCTAAACTTGGGGCTGCTAAATTCTGTTTAGTCTCAATTGGTTTAGACTGTTTTGGAGGTGCATTAGTTACAATTTCAGAAGAAGACTTATTTGTTGTCTTGCTCCTGGTATTGTAAGGATGCACTGTTTCGAAATTAGCTGGAAAAATGCTATCTGAAAAATGTCTGAAAATGTTTGGAGAGGATTCATCTTCTTCTACTATCTTTTGTTCAGCTACTGCTTTAGGAATCTCAAGAGGAATCAAGTTGTCATGTGCTTCTAGAATCGTTTGAATAGCAAATTGTAAGCTTTCTAGATTTAGGCCTTCAAAATTTGAGTTAGATCGGTTTGTGGGAAAAGGCTTCCTAAAAGGGGGTTTGTAAGGTCCTTTGCTTGAAGAAGCTTCTTCAGCCGACCTTTTCAAATCTATAACTTGATTAGACAACTTCTGAATGACCTTCTATAAATTTTCTAGATCTGAACTATCTGGTTGAGTTTTGTTTTGGGGAGGTTTGGGAAGGATTTCAATCTTCTTCTTGGAGGATGAAATAGTCTCTGCCTCGTTACAGGTATTATATTTTAGGCTGAGAATATCTTTCTCGATTGACTCACCTCTTTGAAGGCTTCTAACAATGTGGCTTTCTTGGACCTTTTTACCCAAATGGCTATGTTTTGATGTAAGGCTTTCATGTAGTATGCGACGATAAGATTTTCGGCAGGCATCAAATCCATGGGGATTCGGTTCTTTAATGTCAGGAACCTTTGATTAAAGTCTTTAATATTTTCTTTAGGGTTCACCTTCAAACTAGAGAGTTCCATGACCAGAACTTCAAGAGATTTGTCATCTCCGAATTTCTCAAGGAAACAGGATTCGAATATATCCCATGACACGATGGTGTGGGGTTGTTGGGAAAAGTACCAGGTAGAGGCATTGCCTTCAAAGGTGTAGGGAAAAATCCTACATACTACGTCTTCGTGTTCGACACTACGGAGCCTAATGGCTAACATAAATTTTTTGATATGATCTTCAACAATCTGCTTGGAGTTTGGGTCGAATTTAGGGAGCCATTTCTCCAGGTGTTTAGGTAAAGGATGTTGGGGCCTAGGTATGGCCACTGCATCTTGGTCAAGCCAGGGTCTGGAGGGGTTGTTTGGATTGGCCATAGGTGTGGGTGGTGTCGAAGGCTGAGATGAGGAGCTGCCTTCGTCTGAGGATTCTTCTCCAGAAGAAGAAGGAGATGAAGGGGTGGTGATGGTGGAATACCAGGTCCTCTTGCTGCAGGAGTGAGAATATGATCTGGATCCGTAGGATTTAAGGTAAGTTAGTACCTCCAAGTTGTTCCCTGATATCAGATAAGTCTAATGGTTGGTTCAAAGGCCGACTTGGTTGTCTGATACGGGCCAAGGCACTGTGTGTTCTTATGAGGGATTGACGAACAATTTCTTGTATGTCGCCCCTTGGGGGGTTTGGAGTTACTGGTTAAATGGTGATCCATGGACTGTCGTTTGATGTGGTTGCTGTTTGAGGGACAATGTTGTCTTCTGAGTGACTTCTTGTTACTATAGGTGAGCGGGTAGGTGGGGGAGGAGTCTTGTGACCTCCTCGGGCCATTAATAGTTTTCAGGCCCTCCTTCTAGCACCATTTGTTGACAGGCGAAATTGACCGCTCATCAACTGGAAGAGTGAATCCGGTTTGGGGTTGTCTAATTAACCCAAGCCGTTTGGATTAATTCACTCCGACGGGTTTAGCAGCTCCGTTGGCCGAACTAAGTTCTAAATAAAGAGAAAAATAACTCAAGAAAATGCAATACTTAATAAATAACAATCACTAAAATCTATATGTACATTTAAATATATATATATATATATATACAATTTATTTAAATAATATATGTTTAATAATTCTATATACAATCTGTACAAAACACGTGTTTTAATCTAAACTTGTAAAAATCAAATGTAAATTGGTTCCTTTAACAACAATAATAAAGAAAGTGAAAATACTATTTAATATTTTGGTTTGTTTTCTTGGTTGTATACACTTTTGAAATCAAATATTAAACTTACTTAATCGAACAGAAAATAATAGGTAATGGAAATC
>SNQJ01S0033267.1:183542-203511 GCA_010110895.2 Picea sitchensis
GCCAGACTGTGTTTGTGAGGAATGCATTTAGATTGTTAACATGTAAATTGCTTGGCCCAAACAATTAGCTGACGATGTTCAGAGCAAGGAATACATTAGCAGTGGATAGCCAAATGACTTACCACTTCTGCGTAGGAGATTTGACTATGGTAGAAGTCCCAGAATATAAGAAAGGATTTCTCCCTATCAGGTGGAACATTGAATTGCAATAAAAAGGGCCACTATTCCCTGTTCAAAATGAATACGGGGTTCTATGATCGAAGGAGTTTCTCATGAACTTTAGCATTCATTGTTTAGCTTCAGACATAGGCAGTTGCCTATTGAAGCAGTTGAATGCCTTACGAAAAAGGAGTGGAAGTACGTCTGAAGTATAATAAAATTTTATGTATCGATGGTCCTTATATAAATCATATTGGGCAAGTACTATAATCCAGTGCAAAGTTCATTAGTTGGTGAAAGGAAGGTTCTTTTCAGTGAAAATGGCACGGTCTTTATGTTAAAGGCATGGATCCTGTACATGGATGTTGTCATTCTTTGTGATATACCATAATTAAAAGCATAGTAGTAGCCCAGGAAAATGATTATGTTTTTGTTCTAAATTTTAGAAGAATTAACCTCAACCTCAAGAACATCAATAAATCAGAAAAATGATTCTGTCTTTGAAAATTTGATTGACTTAGTTTCAATCTATAGGTGTCTTTAGCTTTTTAATTTTTAATATATTTGAAGTTTCTGGGCTGTTTCTTTTGGGTTTGTGGGTTGACGGGTATCAAATACATTAAGTATGTTATCGGAGACCATCCAAAGTAAGTTGACTGTACTGTAACTATACTGTACGGAAAATTCACCAAATTTAGAACTGCTATCGAATTTCTGTAAAACAAAGGTCAATACTGCTGTCAATCTTGCTACTATGGTTAACAGTTTCATAATGTTTTACTATTACCGTGATAAATTACCTTGGAATGGGCCCATACCTCGGATGTCATATACATGAGGTATATTATCGAAAACAATCAAAAGTAAGTTTACTGTACCATATTCAGTCGTACTGTACTGAAAATTCACTGAATTTAGTAGTATTGCCAAATTTCCATTCAAAAAAGGTCAATACAGCCAAATCTTGCTACAATGTTTAAGTTTTAACAGTGTCATAATGTTTTGCTATTACCGTGATTAATTACCTTGGAATGGGTCCATGCATCTGAGCTGGAATTTCCTACTTTGAATTTGCTTTAAAGGGATTAACTTTAAGAAACAAATCAGGTTTTCAGGATTCTGGTTCGGTTAAGGTCCTATGCCTTCTTAGGGTTAGGATTTACATATGGCCTAGCTTGGGTCAGTTTTGTAAGTTCCATCAAGGAAGGAAATTGTTAGTCATCTCTTGATTCTGGATTGTTACTAAGTTTAAAGAACCTTTCTTCCAGCGGTATAAGTCAAAACATTATATCTGAAGTCTTATGTTACAGGTCTGATGGCATCTGAAGTCTTATGTTACAGGTCTGTTAGCCTATTAGCCTATCGTATTTTGAAATTGTTCTGAAGTCTTATGTTACAGGTCTGATGGCATCTGAAGTCTTATGTTACAGGTCTGTTAGCCTATTAGCCTATCGTATTTTGAAATTGTTCAGAATATTTATTCAATTTACGAGGAACTAGAATTTGTCCAGGTATAGAAAAATATACTTGCTTATTTGATGGAAGATAAAAAGAACAAAGTCCGTAGTGATGTCTAACTCATGGTAGGGGTTTTCATTGGTGCACCATTTGTCTCAAGAATCAAGATAGTGATTAAGATCATCGCCTAGTTGTAATCTTTTTTTTTGCAAGAGGTATTAGCATTAACAAATATCATTGTTTAAACAGTGAAGGAAATCTTATCGGGCTATTGAACACAATAATCTTATAAATGGAGAAATTCTTAGGCTTCTTGAATGAAGATTCTTTAGCCAGTTGCAGTGACTAGACCGAGATCTTTAGCTTAAACTTAACAGAAAAGGTTCAAAGACATGTTCGACTGATCTAAAATCTAGATGATCCAGGTGGACATCAGCGACCACCCACTTATTCCACTAGCTCAAAAATATAGTTTCCATCTTGGTAGTTTTTCTACGGTTTTTTCAGGTCTCGAATTTTCGAGGCCATTTTGAGACTCTAAACAACGTTTTTTTGGTCTGGAAGTGCCCAATAGATAGTTGAAGGTGTTAGCACTGAGAGTCACCCTCAGATTGCGGGAGGATAAGTCCAGTGCCCATCAGAAAGTTCAGTGGATGTTTGATTTATGAATGGAGGTAAAATGGACTAAACTCGATACAGGAATGATTTCAACATAGAAACTGGGTAGGCAATGCACAGGGAAGTGAGGGCCTCATTAACTTTAGTCAGTGAATTGAGTTTAAGGGTGAGCAGAAGGAAGACTTAGTGAGAAAGTGGACAAGTCAGCGATGGGCATCCGACCTTCAAGCAGCTTGGTGAAGAAAAACTCAAGCTCAAGAACGCTCTTGAACTCAAGCTTCAGACACTGAAATATGTCACAGGCACACAGTCACAGTAGCATAATGATCAAACCTACATCATGATGCAACTACAACAACTCGACTGGATCCTATCCTCCATGCCCGAGCCTTTCAGTGTGAGGAGAAATAAGATAGCAAGGGAGCTGACTAAAACTGGTCACGATACCACTGTAATCAAACCTACATTACAATAACATCACAACCCTCTATTGGATCCTCCATGCCCATGTGTTTTAGCACAATTTTTACAGAGAGATGAAAAGAGGTTGACTTTTTATTAATGCGAAAGTCTCAAATTTGATACATAACTAGAGAATAACTCTGGCATCAAATTATTACAACATAGGGAGCTCTGCTCAGCCAGTTGACGACCTTAACAAAATATCAAAACTACCTATTTATACTCAGACTAGTTCACTACTACCAGGAGTGTGACCTGGCTACTACATTCACAGCCTTTCGTCTGCGCTTTCTTCTGTTAGACTGAGTGTGCATCCCTCTATCAGACGCGAGCTCAAATCGGCATGGGTCTGCAGGAAAATCCGTCCACAGGGATACCTCGGGCTGACAACTCTATTTTCCACGGCCGACTCCTCCATACTTTCTAATTACTAAGTGAGTCGAGGTTTCAACCACCATTCCTTTCATTTATTAACTGAACCCTCGAGATCGAAATGAGACTTAGTGCCTAGGTGGCGTCCACGCACTGCTCTCGGATTGGACGCTATATGAGCACGTGATTGCGGGGCCGTCAAAAGTGGTTTGAACTCACATTGTTTTTGGGCCCGCAATCCACCGCTTTCTGCGATGTATCACTTTCACCAAACCACGGTTTCAATTATGGGACCGCTCAATAATTTTATCGATCGAGCAAGTTGCGTCCCCGCAATGAAGCGTGGCCGTCGATTTGGTCTCCATTTGCGATCTGGGCGCACCTGCTAGATCTGGTGCCATCGCTGGATTTTGTCCTCCTGCCAACTTTAGGATCTATTAAAATTGTGATTTGGGGTGGGGCGTTTCTTTTGGCACTGAACAATAACACCTTCTGGATGACGATCTGACGTGGAGGCCTGACGTCACTATGATGACGTGTCCTGGACAGAGGGGTGACATGTGTCACTTGAAAATAGGCTGAAGACACGTCCGAAAATGCTTGAAAAGATTTGCCATGTGTCAACGCCAGACGGATGCCACGTGTCATAACTAATAAGGGTGCCCCATGTTTGCGTTGATGGTTGCCACGTACTTTGGACTTCGGAGCTCGAGAGGGGTCTGCATGTAGAGCTAGTATAAATATGGGCCCAGAGTGACGTGGCGACCTGAAACAAATGTTGAAGCTCCGAAGTGAACGACGATCGTCGATTTGAGGAGGACACGCGACGCTTGATTCTTAACTTCGGGAGAAAACGCTCTAGATGAAACCAGGAGTCGAGATGCTGAAACTCCCGAAGCCTGGATTCCCGAAGTAAATAATGTCCTCCGATCTGAAAGGACGCGTGGCGTTTGATATTTAACTTCAACATTTCGACGTTTCAGGACTTCAGGACTTCGGCGCTTCGGGAACTTTGCGCCCTTCTCACTTCAAATCTCTCGAAGGAAATACTCTGAAGTGAATGATCTGCTGCAGCATATCCTCGCCAATGGATGGTCCAGGTTCACTTCGGGCCTTCGGCACTTCGAGACTTCCAGAGGTACTATCGCCAAGATTAACGGCTCCTGTTGATTTGAGATCAATGGTCCATAGTTGTTTCGGGAGTCTGGGCTTCGTCTCTTCGGAAATTTTATGCACTTCTCACTTCAAATCTCCTGAAGCTCATTTCCCCGAACTCTCGGATCGGTTGCCACTTGTCCCCCTCAAGATCTACGACTCATGTTCGCTTTGGGGTTTGGGACTTCGGAATATTTTCTCTGGCACTATACTTGGTGCAATTTTGAGTTTCCGAATACCCGCGAGCGACTGATATGAACTCCACGAGGGATCCCCGTCGTTGAAAAATGAACCTGCCCGTTGCTTGCGTTTCGAGCCCGAAATGGACTGTTATGAAAGCTGCACTTGATGTTCATGGCTGCGGCCTGTGTGAACAAGGACTTGGGCAACTTGTTGTGCACTGGGAAAACAGAAGGACTAGAGACTGAAACAAAATAGGTGAGTGTTCATCCTCCAGGAAAAGAAGAAAGGTTTCGAGCCAAAACTTCTTTCGGGTAAGACATCAAGAGAAACCAAGTTGCTTAAAACAAAAAGGGGCAAACAAAAAACCGATTTTAATAGTCGAAAGGGAAATTTTTTAAGACTTGGCCTGCGAGAAGGAGAGAGATAGGGCAAGGATACAGGGCTGAGTATTGACAAAACACACACACTACTCTTGACAACTATATGTGATAACATTTGGCTCCACAGGGGATGGCATGCTCCCTGCGAGCTGCTAAGAACGCGCAACTCCAGTGCCTTATCTTTGGGTTATGGAGTCTCTTATTAAAAAATGAAAAGAAAGTGGTATTTACAATGGTGGGAAGCCAATCATGGCTTAAACAAAACATCTCTTCAGAAAATGCCCATTGACAGGGCCACCTAAAACTTCAAAATCCTCCAAGTTCTGCAATTTATAAGTGTTTCTCGGAAATACCTCAGAAATATTGAAGGGATCGATCCATAAGGCTTCAAATTTACCATGTTTGCCTTTGTCTTTCTTGGGTGGATCCCATTTGAGCATAAGATCCCCCAGCTGGAAATCCCCCTTGCTTGTCTTTTTGTCAAAGGCTCGCTTTATCTTCTGTCGATGATCCTGTGCCTTATCCAGCAGCTGCTCCTTGGTCTGCTGCACTTCTACCAGCTGTAGTATCCTCCTGATCGTATCATTAGGTTCCCCTTGATAGTCCTGGAAGAATTTTGCCACAGGCAAAGCAAGCTGGGCAAGGAAAATAGCCTCAACCCCATACACCAGTTGAAAAAGAGAAATGCCCAGTGACCTCTTGGTTGTAACTTTGTCAGCCCATAATGCAAATTTTAGCTTTGAATCCCAGGCTTTCTTGTTGACTTCTAACAACTTCTTGATGATCTTTATGAGGCTTTTGTTAGAAGACTCTGCTAAACCATTTCCCTAAGGGTAGTTGGGAGTAGAATGGAAAAGTGTGATCCCATACTGCTCACATAAATTAATTAATGGCTCAGCTCTAAAAGAGGCGACATTGTTTGTAACAATCATGTTTGGATAGCCAAATATGGACATGATGTCTTCAAGGAAACTTATGATCACCTTGTGAGAGGCACTCCTTGTAGGGATGGCTTCTATCCATTTGGTAAAATAGTCAGTGGCGGTAAAAATCCACCCGTGTTGGCCACTTGAGGCTGAGTGGATCTCTCCAATGAAGTCGAGACCCCACTGCTAAAAAGGTCCAGAAACCACTATAGGTTTCAAAGGCAAAGATTTGAGCTGCTGCTTTCCAACAAACTTTTGACACTTGGTGCAAGCTCTAATATTTGCACAAACATCAGTAAAAAGGCTGGGCTAGAAATATCCATCTCTGAGGATCTTATAAGCCGTGGTCCTCTAAAAATGATGTCCCCCACATGAGCTGTCATGAAAATCAGTCATAGCTCTTTGGGCTTCTCATGGGTCTAAACACCTCAAAAGGACTCCCAAAGGATCCTTCCAGTACAAAACCAGATCAATGATACAATATTTGATTGCTTTGAGTTTCAAAGCTCTCACCTCATTTTTGTCCAAACCATCAGGAGGCCTCAACTTATGTAGGAAATATATGATATCTTTGTACTAGGGGCATCCTGCTAAGTTGGGGATGACACGAGAGTCTTCAGAAGCAATCCCAGTTTGTTGATTTTCTGAGTCTACATTCATGAAATTAACCCCCAATGCTTTGCAATTTGATTCAACCAGTAACCTGGCTAAACCCTGTCCTTTCACCAATTTAGTGGGTTTTATTTCCAGGTCAAACTCCAGAATCTTGGCATTCCACTTGCTTCTCTTCCCATCTATATCAGGATGGATCAATATCTCCTTCATTCTGGGAGAGGGGACATATGTGATAACTTTTGAATGCAGAACATAGATTCTGAAAGCCTTGAGGGCCTTTACCAAAGCATAGGCTTTCTTCTCCATGATATCGTATCTCATTTCTGCATCCCTTAGTGCTCTGCTGAAAAAGGAAATAGGTTGTTCCAAACCTTCTGCATTTCTTTGTAGAAAAACAACAGCCAGTGTATCAGATGAAGTGAAAGAAATAATCATAAATTCCTTAGAATAGTTAGGGCTGATGAGCACAGACGCTTAGTCAAAGCCCTCTTGATTTGGTTGAAAGAATCCCTGGACTCAGCAGTCCATTTCACTTCATTCCCTTTTCTGAGCATGGTTGTAATGTATTTAACCAACTCGACAAAATTAGAAATGAACCTCCTCAGAAAGTTGATCTTACCTAAGAAAGACTAAACCTCTTTCCTGGATCTGGGAAAAGATAAGCATTGGATGACCTCTACTCTGCTTGGATCAATCTTCACCCCTTGAGCTAACACAATATGCCCCAACAATTTTACCTCTTGCATCGCAAATAAAGATTTCTTAGGATTGAGAGAGAGATCGAACCTTTTGCACTTCAATAAGACTTTCTTCAAATGATGACAATGCTCTTTATCAGACCTTGAAAATACTATAATGTCATCCAGATAGATAACTACAAATTTGTCCCTTTCTCCAATGAAGACGATGTCCATGGCTAGCTGGAAGGTTGCTCCTGCATTCATCAATCCAAAGGGCATTTTAGCATATATGAACGTGCCCCAAGGAGTAGTGAAATCCTTCTTCTCTCTATCTTTGGGCAAGACAACGATCTGGTTGTACCCGAAAAAACCATCAACCATAGACATCCTGGACGAGCCAGTCACTCTCTGCAAAATGTGCTCCATTTTCGGCAAGGGGTAATTATCCTTTTTGGAGCTTCTGTTCAAATTTCTGAAATCGACACACAACCGGATTTCCCCATTCTTCTTCCTCACATGCACCAAATTAGCCATCCACTCTGAAAATCTCAAGGGGATGATGATCTGTGCATCCAACAACTTTTTGACTTCTTTTTCCATAATCGACAGCAACATGAAATTTATTTGTCTGAGCTTCTGCTTGAAAGGTTTGACATCTTCTTTCAAAGGGATTTTGTGTTCGATGATGCTAGGGTCATATGCTCTCAATTCCTCATAGTCCTAGGAAAACACATCAACAAACTCCTTGAGAAGCCTGACATACTCAGCCCTTTGCTCCTTTGATAAGCTGCTAGAAAGTTTGACCCATTTGGGATCCTCCTCTGTTCCTAGATTGCATTCAGTCACATCAACTTCTTCAGTTGATCCTTCAACCTTTACAACAACATCATTTCTGTCAAACAATCTCTCTAAAGGGACAATCCCCTTTGGAATATGGTTACTAGGCCACTGGACAATATGATGGTCAACAATTTTATTGAGAAAAACATCAACATGAAGACTTTCTTCAGCATCCCGATCCTGATCAATATGCAAATCAGAAAATTTGTCCACAGTCTCAAGAAACCTTTTAATCTCAATGTCATCTTCAAAGACCTTTCAATTCTTGACATTGTCAGGAATAGAGGGTATGTATTTTATATCCACCTCATACTTGAGTTTGGGGGGTAAAGGGACCTTGAAATTACTTGCTGAGACCGCCAAGGAATCTGCCACAGAGTTTTCCTCCCTTGGAACAAATGAGATATTAAAAGCCAGGAAGAAACTGTCAATCATATCCCAAACTTCATTTCTATAAGCCCTTAACCTTGGGTGCTTAGCTTGATACATATTTCTGACTTGATGAACAATCAACTCAGCATCCCCAAACACTGCTAGCTCCTCAATATTCATGTCTTTGGCAGCTTTCAAACCCAAGAGAAGAGCCTCATATTCTACCAAGTTGTTTGTTTTTTCAAATTCCAGCTTGCAAGACAGAGATATGGTCTCTTGGGAGGGGGAAATAAAAACTATTCCAGCACCAACACTTTCCCTAGAAGAGGCACCATCAAAAAACATTTTCCAAACAAAGGTATTGGGGGGAGGATCTTCACAAAAGGTAATAGGCTTCTTTCTTATTTCAATAGGTGGCTGAGGAACATCATAGTGCTGCAATATACTGGTTCCTAAATAAGTATCGACTGAAAAGATGGGGTGGTTTATAGGGTTTGCTTCATCACTGATAATATTAGCAAGTTGTGCTTCTCTATAAATCCTTCTATGTTCTCCCCCAAACAAAGGAATGGTGGCATATGAAAGATCCATATGCAAAGTTCCACCTAGTCTTTTGATCCAAGATCTAGACAAGAGAATACCAAACTTAGGGGGGACATCAACTACCACTATATCCATGACCACACTCTTCATTGGAAATTGGAACAATGAGACAACCAGGTCCTTAATAACCTGTTGACGGGCGAAATTGACCGCTCGTCAACTGGAAGAGTGAATCCGGTTCGGGGTTGTCTAATTAACCCAAGCCGTTTGGATTAATTCACTCCGACGGGTTTAGCGGCTCCGTTGGCCGAACTAAGTTCTAAAGAAAGCGAAAAATAACTAAAGAAAATGCAATACTTAATAAATAATAATCACTAAAATCTATATGTATATATATATACACACACACAATTTATTTAAATAATATATGTTTAATAATTCCATATACAATCTGTACAAAACACAAGTTTTAATCTAAACTTGTAAAAATCAAATGTAAATTGGTTCCTTTAACAACAATAATAAAGAAAGTGAAAATACTATTTAATTTTTTGATTTGTTTTCTTGGATGTATACATTCTTGAAATCAAATATTAAACTCACTTAATTGAACAGAAAATAATAGGTAATGGAAATCATATTATATATATATAAAACTTATAAAATAAACTAGCAAACGAAATAAAATGACAAACTAACCTATTAACGCATCCAATGTCTGTTCGATAGAGAATATCCAACCACTTTATCTATGAAGTAAACCTGCAACGGATCTTAAGGTTGTTCTGAACAAAAGCGAAACAATGCGCTGGCGATTGAGTTTTGGTAACAGAACATAAAATGGACACAATTACAGTGATCTTATGATTTGCAAGTAACTAAAATGAAATAAATCTTCCTGTAAGAACTTGCATGTAAACATTCAACAAAAATTAGAGATAAATCTCCTAATTTAAATTGGATAGATGATCACTATGTACATATTGTATCTGAAACATAAAATATGGACAACATATAAAAATGAATCATATCAACTTGCAATAAATCATGACGACGAAAGCAATCACCATCTATTATCAAATCGACATAAACATAACTTGAATCAAAACATCATACAGAAAAGCTAAAGCTGTAACGCGCATTCTGTTTCATTCAAGTCTGTGATAAAATGCCCATACTCTTGCCCCAGGCTGAGATGATGCAATGTTTACAAAATGATATGTTTATATAGGTTTCAGGGAACATCACTGTTTCATGTTCATAAGATCAAATTGGTTTAAAAAATAAAGGGGGATGCAACCACCCTGATTTCACTAGATATCAAAAAACTACCAACAATCTAATTTTGTTCATTCAAAATACATAATAGATATGCCTGGGAGATCTCAAAAGTGCCTCATATCTTCTTTGAAATCATGGGCTCCTTAATTATCCTGAAAACAAAAGAAAATATGAAGATCTCAGATATGCTTTATGTCATCAAATTAAACAATTCAAATTTTCTTAACTGGCTACAAAATCTTGCGATTTTGTAGCTAGTTATAATAACAAATGCAATCTCATTTTATTGAATAAATAAAATAAGCTAATCTTAATAATATCAATAATTTATTCAATCAAACCAAATATCCTAACTTAAGAATGACAATAATCATGCTAACAAAATCATACCTCTAATCATAAAACCAAATCGTATCAAGAAACTTTGGAGTTAACGATAGCTGTAGCTGCCTCTACGTTTTTGAAAATCACATGACCTGTGGTTTTCAAATGCTTCTCCTTCCCTTGGATGATGGATTCAAGCCTGTTGTTTTCGTTTGTTAACATATCAACCTGGTCTCTTAAAAACTTGACCCATGACTGTAGAAACGTGACATCGGTATAGTATCTGTCGATCCACGATAGGCATACATCACATTGTGACTGTGAGGCGTTTACATTAGAACGAACAAGATTACAGATCGGAGAACCCTCCATACGGATAGCAGATTTATTGCAGAGCTGGATACCAGGAAACTCTGGGTTATCTTTCAAACAAGGAGGCAAATTATCGACATAGTTATAGGGTCGGTCAGGGTATAGCCCGAATGACATAGGGTCTTCTTCAACAAGGAATTTGTCAATTTCTGAGTCTTAGCTTTTGTTTACTTCAATCATGTTGATCGGGTCTACACGGGAGTTTGTTTTATTTCGAAGACTTCGAGAAATTAACCAACCAACTCTTTTGTTTTTGAAATTGACATTAACACTACCTTTTAACTTCTTTCCTGTAGGTTTTTTCACAGTTTTAATACAATCATTTGGATGTGTAACTGGTTGACTGTCTTATTGAATGATCTTAGGGTAGCACGAGGGTTCGCTGTTAGGGGAAAAATCACAAGCCTGGAGAGGTGGAAGAGAGGCCGTCGGGTTCACAAGGGTTTCCTCAACGACTGACTTATCTACTTCTCCCAATTCAGGGTTCCCAAAACCATTTCGCGTAATGAACGAATCCCAACAGTCATTTTGTGACTCTAACTGATGCATGAGGATGATTTTAATCAGGCCATGATGAAAAAGACTTGAATCTGACCTCTGTTTCTTACATCTTTTCCCCATTTTATATAAACTTCTGAGTAGGTAATAAGGCATATTCAACGGAAAACCAATAAAACTCATAAGTAGGCATAAATGATATAGGAAAACAAGTCTGAATCGTCCCTCACATGTGATGAATTGCTTCACTACAACAAGTAAATCATGCCACCTAGTTTTCAAGAACGAAATTGGCATACCTCTATCACAGCTGGTTATTTTTCGTGAGGTAAATAGTAAAGTCCAAGGGACTTCCTCCACTTTCGCGTTTTTGAACCATTTCTGACCAACTGCTGGCAATCCCATGGCTTGACTTAGGAACTCTTCAGTTACTTCCAATTGCACATCACCGACTTTTTCCCTACAACCATCAAAGGTTAAGGTGAACTCTTGGGCGACCTGAAGATTAAAACCCTGAAACATTTTGATGAAAATATGCCAACCATTCCTTCCCAAATCCTCCCTAGAATTATCATATGAGAGGAGGGTTTGGATACCGTTCAGTTCAACCCTTACCACCTGAGCCATACTGAACGAAAGGGTAATTAATGCACAACACAGAGCTAGGGTTTGCAAAAATGAAACAGAGCCATAGCCTCGAGCTTTAACAATACATGCTGTAATGACTGAAACGATGGGCAGGAAGTTTTAATTAAAATGCGTGCGAAGAGTTTTGTGAAACCCGAGACGATCCTAAGAAGTAATGGCAACCTGTACATCGTATGCCACATTGGTATTGAGTACATGCTAGGACCAAAGTACTCAGAAAACATAAGTGCGCACATCATATTTTGATTACAAAGTTGGGTAAATGAATAATCAAAAGTTTTGTGAATGAAATGTGATCAAAGATCAAACCAAAACCAATACAAACAATATCAAATGGTGGGGTCTTTCCTTTGTTAAGACAATCAATCTCTTGGGCATGCTTATGAGTTGACAGGGTGAAAAACACAACAGGGTGATACCTTCCTGGCAAAGAATCGAACTCTATATTAAATAAACCATTTGCCTTCAATGAAATTTTAAAACAAAATGGTAACGATAGTTGCAATTTTTCATGCTTTCAGTCACGAAAACGAAGCATGAATATATGATAAGTAAAATGCAACGATTTACAACTGTTGTTTAGGGAAATGCTCATGACGAGTAATAAAATTTCATAGACTCTGTGTAGGCATCTTATAAAAATAATAATTATATAATCGCTGCCAACAATGGCGACATGCTGGGAGAAGCAGTTATCTCTGTCACACAAACGAGTTCAGGTTAAAATACTCTGAAAAACTTCGAATCGAAAACAACCGAAAAGATGTTGGAACATCTCAAATAATCATAACGTAGTCCAGTTTTAGACAACTTTTATTTTTAAAGAAACAAAAACTGGTGACAATCTTGGCAAAAGAGAGCCATGATGTTAAGTTAAAATATTCAATACTGTTGACAGGGCCGCTGCTACCAGTAGGCGTCCATAGCCTCGACAGGGATGTCAATTAACCCACTCTGATGTTTGTATCCTATCAAGAAATTTCAGATCAGAACGAAGGACGTTTAAGGCCAAAACATAATCCATATATGAGAATTTTCTTTTACCTGACATTGCTTCGCTGCCAGCGGGCCTGTTCAGTACCCCAACGAAGTTATCTTGGCGTCATGCATGCATTTAGCCATTTCCAGCAGACCTGTTCAGTGTCCTGGTGGGTTTACAAGCACTTTCCACAGCTCTGTGAAAGTTTATATTATAGTTTTAAAGATATTCAATAGAGCGGGGTGACGTTGAAAATTCATTTTTTTTAACACATCTTGATATGTCACAGACCTTGAAATTTTTTTCAGCTGTCCTTCATTAATATCTAGAAATAGTTTATTAATAAAATCGACTTTCAAGAACAGGGAGACATCGTTGAGTTGTTCTCTTAAAGAATAGGGACAGCGTAAAAATGATTTTTATAGATGGTCGTGAATACTTTCAATTGCAGATTGAAACCAAGAGAATGCTTTTCAAACAAAAAATCATCTTTAACAAGGCTACAATTTCAGAGAAATACAACAATTGATGTTTTGACAACTTTTAGCAGTCATTTTCGAGGGAAAGTTTTTCTGTTTTCTTTGTCTGAGCTAGCCCGTGGTGCAGGCATGTGTGTTTTAAAAAGAAATACCGATAAGCAGAAATGAAAACCAAAACAAACTAGAAAAGAAAAACAAACAACAAGTAAAACAAAACAGAAAGTATTTACAAAGGGTGTATGGGAGCGTTATCATGTGAAGTACTTTTTGAGAGCTTGGCCATTCACCGGGAAGATGTTTGGCCGTCCCTCTAAATTTTTCAGGCGAAAAGAACCGGGACCCAGTTTTTCAGCAATAAAAAATGGTCCCAACCACAAGTTCTAAAACTTAGTATGCTCTCATTTTTCCTCATAAGGTTTATCCCATTTAAGGACAATGTCGCCTACCTCAAAATTTTCGTTAGAGGCAGAATTGGAATCAAACCAGTTTTTAACGATGAGTTGATGTTGATCCAATTTTCGTTTTGCTTGAGCCCTTACTTCCTCTAACTTTAGCAAAGTGTTAATCCGGCTTTCCAAGGGAGGGAAATCTTCTTCTTGCACCTCCTGCGATAACTGCAGAGATGGAAGAAGGACATGCGGTGGAAGAATCTCTTCCCTGCCGTAAACGAGAAAGAAGGGTGAATTACCCACAACAGTTTTAGGAGTTACTCTGTCAGCCCAGATTGCATTCAATAGTGCGTTATGCCAGTTTTTATGGTTTTCA
Organism: Picea sitchensis; assembly: GCA_010110895.2. NCBI lineage: Eukaryota > Viridiplantae > Streptophyta > Pinopsida > Pinales > Pinaceae > Picea > Picea sitchensis. Next base: position 197,652 of record SNQJ01S0033267.1, read on the forward strand.
GAGACCGTTCTCTTGATAATTTTGATCAGGTTTTTATTAGTTGATTCCGCTAAACCATTTCCTTGGGGGTAATAGCTGGCATAGTACTTTAATTTTATTCCTTTTTTCAGAGCAAAATCACTCATTTCAAGAGATGAAAAATATGAAGCATTGACAAATACCAGGCATTCAGGGATACCGAAACGAGTGATAATATTTGAATTCAGGAAGGATATTACCTGGCTGGTATTTACATCTTTTAATGGGGTATCCTTGGACCACCTGGTGAAATAATCTGTGGCTGTTATGATGTAAATATGCTGCTGCGAGGATGCCGGATTGATTGGGTCTATAATATCCAGGCCCCACTGCTAAAAAGGGGAGTCTACCGAAATTGATTGCTATGGGAATGCTGGTTTCTGTATCTGTCCAGATGCCTTTTGACAAATCACACACTTGCGGCATAAGGCATGAGCGTCTTTGAAAATGGTAGGCCAGTAATAACCTTCTCTTAATACTTTGTGGGCGATGGTGTCTCCACCAAAATGCCCACCAGCTTCCCCTGCATGTAACTCCAATAAGACTTTTTCTGCTTCATCTTTTTCAAGACAGCGCATAAGTATTCCATCGAAATTTTGGCGAAACAAAATATTGTTAATCAACTGAAAAGAAGTAGATTTTAATCTTAGTACTCTCCTTTTTTTGGGATCAAGGTGACGGGGAGCTGATCCGTGTATAAGACAAAATTTAATGTCGTCGTACCAGGGACTAGTAAGGTTTTGTGCGCAACAGATTTGATTTTGATCGTGCTAATATGGAATTAACATATCAGTTTCATTTTGCTGTCCTATAGCTGAATCGACAACCAACTTGCATAAACCTTGGACTCTAACAATTTGTGCTGGGGTGATTTCTATGTCATATTCTTGTAAGGATGTAACCCAGTTTGCCATTTTTTCGCCTAGTTCTTTCTGTACTAACAAATTTCTGACAACAGGGTAAGGGACAATGATTTTCGTCCTAGATTTCAACAAATAAGATCAAAAGTGTTTTACTGCTTTAAAAACAACATAAGCTTGTTGATCTACTACTGGGTAATTAAGTTCTTCTCTCTTGAAGGCTGAGCTCATAAAGGCAATTGGGACTTCGTTGTTTTCAACATTCTTTTGGGTTAGGACATCAGCGTAAGACTGATCAAAGGCAAACGTGTAGAGGGTGAAGTCTCGCGAAAAATCAAGGCTCATTAGGGAAGGAACATCTACTATAGCCTTTTTTATTGATTCAAAAGCCTAACTTTCCAAGGGTCCCCAATGATACTGTACATCATTTTTTATTAAATTTTGTAATGGTCTGACTATTTCTGAAAAGCTGGGGACGAATCTCCTAACAAAGTTTATTTGTCCTAAGAAAGATTGCATGGACTTTTTTGAAGAGGGAGGGGGTAGTTTCAAAATGACTTGGGTCCATCCAGGGTCAATAATCATCCCTTCATTTGATACAATGAATCCGAGGAGCTTACCTTGTTCTACTGCGAAGACAGATTTTTTAGGATTTAAAGAAATGTCGTACTTACGACATCGCTGTAGAACAGATCTTAAATGAGCTAGATGATCTCCTTTATTTTTTGAGAAGATAGTGACGTCATCTAGGTAAACTACTACATATTGATTAATTAAGCCGCGGAAAGCGATATCCATCGCTCTCTGAAAAGTGGCATCTGCGTTTATGAGCCCAAAGGGCATCTTTCTATAAGTGTAGGTACCCCATGGGGTACGGAAAGTAGTTTTGAGCTAGTCTGGGGAAGACATAAGGACTTGGTTATACCCTGAAAAACCATCCAATAAGGATAATATTTCAGAACCAGATACCTGTTGAAGGATTTGCGCCATGGGAGGGACAGGGTAGTTGTCTTTATCAGATGCTCGGTTGAGATTTTGGAAATCGACACACAGTTGGATTTCACCACTCTTCTTCCTCACAGGGACAAGATTAGAGACCCACTGTGTGTGTATTACTGGGAATATTATTTTAGCATTCAGGAGTTTGTTTAATTACTTCTTGACTATTGGTTCGAGTTTTGGGTGCATCTTTCTTAACTTCTGTTGAAAAGGTTGGGTCTGGGGTTTCATGGGAATAATGTGTTGTATGATGTTAGGATGAAATTTTTTTAGGTCTTCATATGTCCAGGCAAAGACATCTTTGAATTCCTTAAACAACTTAATAAATGCTATCTTTTCTTGCTCAGAACACCCCAACCCCAAATTGATGCACTGTGGGTTGTCTTCAGTTCCCAAATTTATTTTTTCATGTGTCAAGGAAGAACTATTCGTTTTACAATTCATTGATTTTCTGAACTTATCGTGAAGAACATAAAATTTTTCTAATCTAACCACATATTTTGGGATAGAGTTTACCATGTCCGATGCAGACTCTAGGGATCTTGGATCTGGTATTATCGTAAAATCGCGAAGGTTTTCGTCGTGAGTACTTTCGTCGATCACTGCGCCCTAGAAAGTCTCTTTCATGTGCAGAAAACTGATGATTTGTTGATCGTCATCAAAGACTCTCCAATTTGTGATATTTTCCGGGACGGATGGTCTGAATAACAATTCGACAGAAAATGCATTCGGAGATAGGTCTTCTGCAGGAAAAAGTTTTGAAGCGACGTTAGCTAACGAATCATCCTCATAATTATTCAATCTAGGAATAGAATTTATGTTAAATGCAGAAAATTTGTTCATCAAATTCCATACCTCAGTCTGATAGCTTTTAAGGTGCGGAGATAAACAATGGATATAATTTTTTACCTGTCTAACCACTATTTCTGAATCACCAAAAACAATCAAATTCTGAATGTTTAAATCTAGTGCTTTTCTGAGACCTTGCAGGAGTGCCTCATATTCGGCCGTGTTGTTTGTACATTCGAATTCTAACCGGAAATCAATCAAAGTCTTGTTACCTGCTGGATCAATGAGCATGCACCCTGCACCATATCCTTCCTTAGATTTTGACCCATCGAAGTAAAGAGACCATATTTGATTTTTGTCAGGTGCATGTGGCCATAGAGAGGGGGTTTTCGACTATGTGCATGTCATAATTTCGGATTGCTATTCCGGGTTAGTAATGGTAGAAGTTTCAACCATGAAATTTCCGAAAAAAGTGTTCATCCCCTGTATTTCAGGTGAAATTACAGAAGCAGTGAATGGTTTATTAGGATCATTTAAATCGGTTACCGTGAACTTAATATAACGCTCACAATTTACCTTGATTCTGTTAGGCTTCCCATTTTCGAGCAGCCATAAGTGAGACCAATCCGTTGCAAAATAGCCATGTAGTTGTTCAGACCAATCTCTACTTAAAAACAAACCATAAACTTTTGGGATATCTACAACAATGATATCAATCACCTGATGGACTTTAGGATTAGATGATAATCTGATAAGCACATTTTTTAATTCGCCTATCACTTTAACACTAGTTCGATCAAGCTGAATAATTTTTAGGCTGGACGGTTGAACTTCGGCATTAATTTTTTGACACACAAACCTAGGCATTACGTTAGATGATGCACCTGAATCTACCATACAATTATGTACATTCCTATTGAAAATTTCAAAAGTCAACAAAAAGGGAGGAACATTTATGTGAGTATTAACAACAGAAGTTTGTTGTTTTTTAATCGCAGCCCCTGAAACTAGTTTATCTACATTTGTTACACTTTTTACAGGAATGTATCTTTTATCATGAGGCTCGAACGTCATTTTGGCGGAGACCTTTTGAGGTGTTTTGGGGTTGTTTTCAGCAATATTGTTGTTGCTTGGATTGTTGTTTTTGCTGTTTTCTACAATATTCTGCAACATCTTTTGCAGAAAAAAAAGGGAATTTTAATAATTCGTAAACATAAATGTTAGCCCTAAGGTTTTTTAGATCCTCAATCAAATCATAATCTAAACTTGGGGCTTCTGAATTCTGTTTAGTCTCAATTGGTTTAGACTATTTTGGAGGTGCATTAGTTACAATTTCAGAAGAAGACTTATTTGCTGTCTTGCTCCTAGTATTGTAAGGATGCACTGTTTCGAAATTAGCTTGAAAAATGCTATCTGAAAAATGTCCAAAAATGTTTGGAGAGGATTCATCTTCTTCTACTATCTCTTGTTCAGCTACTTCTTCAGGAATCTCAGGAGGAATCAAGTTGTCATGTGCTTCTAGAATCGTTTGAATAGAAAATTGTAAGCTTTCTAGATTTAGGCCTTCAGAATTTGAGTTAGGTCGGTTTGTGGGAAAATGATTCCTAAAAGGGGGTTTGTAAGGTCCTTTGCTCGAAGAATCTTCTTCAGCCGACCTTTTCAAATCTATAACTTGATTAGACAACTTATGAACGACCTTCTGCAAATTTTCTAGATCCGAACTATCTGGTTGAGTTTTGTTTTGGGGAGGTCTGGGAAGGATTTTGATCTTCTTCTTGGAGGATGAAATAGTCTCTGCCTCGTTACAGGTATTATCTTTTAGGCTGAGAATATCTTTCTCGATTTGACTTGCCTCTTCGAAGGCTTCTAACAATGTGGCTTTCTTGGACCTTTTTACCCAAATGGGTATGTTTTGATGTAAGGCTTTCATGTAGTATGCGACGATAAGATTTTCGACAGGCATCGAATCTGTGGGGATTCGGTTCTTTAATGTCATGAACCTTTGATTAAAGTCTTTTATCTTTTCTTTAGGGTTCATCTTCAAACTAGAGAGTTCCATGACTAGAACTTCAAGAGATTTGTCATCTCCGAATTCCTCAAGGAAACAATTTTCATATTTATCCCATGACAGGATGGTGTAGGGTTGTTGGGAAAAGTACCAGGTAGAGGCATTGCCTTCAAAGGTGTAGGGAAAAATCCTACATACTACGTCTTCGTGTTCGACACTACGGAGCCTAATGTCTAGCATAAATTTTTTGATATGATCTTCAACAATCTGCTTGGAGTCTGGGTCGAATTTAGAGAGCCATTTCTCCGGGTGTTTAGGTAAAGGATGTTGGGGCCCAGGTATGGCCACTGCATCTTGGTCGAGCTAGGATCTGGCTGGGTTGTTCGGATTGGCCATAGGTGTGGGTGGTGTCGATGGCTGATATGAGGAGGTGACTTCATCTGAGGATTCTTCTCCAGAAGAAAAAGGAGATGAAGTGGGTGGTGATGGTGGAATACCAAGTCCTCCTGCTGCAGGAGTGAGAATATGATATGGATCCGTAGGATTTAAGGTAAGATCAGTACCTCCAAGTTGTTCCCTGATATCAGAGAAGTCTAATGGTTGGTTCAAAGGCCGACTTGGTTATCTGATACAGGCCAAGGCACTGTGCGTTCTTATGATGGATTGACGAACAATTTCTTGTATGTCACCCCTTGGGGGGTTTGGAGTTACTGGTTCAATGGTGATCCGTGGACTGTCGTTTGATGTGGTTGCTGTTTGAGGGACAATGTTGTCGTCTGAGTGAATTTTTGTTACTATAGGTGAGCAGGTAGGTGGGGGAAGAGTCTTGCGACCTCCTCGTGCCATTAATAATTTTCAGGCCCTCCTTTTAGCGCCATTTGTTGACGTTGAAATTGACCGCTCGTCAACTGGAAGAGTGAATCTGGTCTGGGGTTGTCTAATTAACCCAAGCTATTTGGATTAATTCACTCCGACGGGTTTAGCGACTCCGTTGGCCGAACTAAGTTCTAAAGAAAGCGAAAAATAACGAAAGAAAATTCAATACTTAATAAATAACAATCACTAAAACCTATATATATATATATATATACAATTTATTTTAATAATATATGTTTAATAATTCTATATACAATCTGTACAAAACACGAGTTTTAATCTAAACTCGTAAAAATCAAATGTAAATTGG